>JABUQX010019836.1:0-40000 GCA_015478945.1 Trachelipus rathkii
TATATATATAATATATATATATATATATATATTAATATATATATATATTAATCATAATATATATATTATATATATATTAATATATATATATATATATATATATATATATATTATGATATTATACTATATATATTAATAATATATATATTTAACTATATATATATATATATAATATATATATATATATAATATATTATATAATATATATTATATAATATATATAAATATCAGATCTTGAGCATTAAAATAGTTACCTCATATAAAAACTCTATTAAAAGTTAATAAAAAATATTTTGTTGTAAGAACATATTTGGATCTTTGGATTAAAGTAATCATTATTTTCGATCAATATATAATGGATATTTCATACCATTCTTTTTATATTTGGTAAAAAGTTTTGTTATTAATGGTTTAAAGTATACTCACAGCTTTTATATTTAGCTTGTGGTACAGCTGATAAGATTAATACTATTCTCAATATATAGTAGTATATCATATAACTCTCTATATATGAGAGGCTTTTATTTGGAGTACTGTGTGGTATATTTAGTTGTGAACATGACAGTCACACAAGTTACCTACTACACACATATCACACATTAATACATATCACACTTAATACGAGCTAGTAAGCACATATATATTCGATCTACGCACACACATAAAACTCCATACTGCACAAGCAGCACCATCACTAAATAAAAATATGGTAATAATGGTAGTCGGAGTGTAAAACGAAAAATGAGATACAATCAAGTCCAACCTAAGACTCTATAACTACAAAGATATGGCACATATCTAACTATTATCATGACTAATATTTTCAGCTATGATTAAATAGATAACTCACTCACACCCACTCACAGGACAAAAGCACCTAGATCAGTCAATGAATAATGGGTCCTAATATATCGGAGCTAGCTAGTTTCATATTATGATAATGATATTATAATAATAATTAACTTTGCAATAACTGATTGGATTATCATTTCGTCTATATTCGAGACTGAGAAATAGTAAAACAGTTACTGAAAAAGAGGTGTGGATATACCCGCTAAGACTATATATAGGTGTTGTGTCCTGGAAGACACTTGCAATACCTTAAAAAATTTTTTTTTTCAAACTTTATTTATTATCGTCAAATTTCAATTCTAAATCTGAAAACAGAACTTTAAAAGCCTTTTTCAGATTTCCCTTTGTGATTTAGAAATTTAATTATTCATACCTAAAAATAAATATTTGCACTCAAAGTTTTGAGTATATATTTATTTCCACCAAAAATTGAACAAATTTGAAGACAGTTATAATTATTCGAGACATTAACTATTAAGTGACAGTTAATCGCAAATTATCTAACTTTAATTGAGACTTAAGTGAGCGGATATCGATATCTTTAGCTACAAATAAATAACATACAAAGAAAAAAAAAAAACACAGAGTGGCATAAAAATGCTGTTGAAGCAAGATTGTTCCTACAGAACGTGCCAGTAGACATCCAAATAACCAGCATTGCAAGAAAATCAAAGAAGAAAATAAAAAAAAATATCCTCAATAATTCATGTGACATATTTCTGGTAACGGCCGCGATTTACCGTTCCGGAGTAAGCATCATTTTGAGGGAGTGTTGCAAGATTGTGCCGCCTTACGAATAGATGCGGAGATCAGTCATTTAAAAACCATTTTGAAAAGGGAAGAAAAATGCTACATACAATCAGTTTAGATTCAGAATGAAATCATTTTTCTATGGTACTACTATAAAGGGAAAAGCATCGTTAATAAGGTAAAGGAAGCGTTTGCTAAGCTTACTAGCAGATGAAACCGCTGATATTTCTGCAAAAAACAGTTGTCCATAAGGTTGTCCTATTTCGACAAAGAGTCCGATGAAGTCAAAGAGGAATTATTGGCTTTGTAGAACTGAAGCGCTTGACGCAAAACCATTGCGAAAGCCATTGACGATTTTGTCTTCGACCAAAGACTGAATCCGAGAAATGTGTGGGCGTTGGGTCGATGGCTGTTCTAGCGATGTCCGGCAAAGAAGATGTTCCAAGCAATATTGCAAATGTAATAAAAAAGCATTGTACTTTCATTGCTCTTCACACAAACAAAATCTTGTAGTAAATGATTTGACACAATACCAGAAATCAGCAATACTGTGGGAGATATAAAGGACATTTTATTACGTTTTTTTGCGAGTTGGTTTTTTGGAGAAAGAAAATTAATGCCAAACATCCAAGGCCTATGTCAGACAAGATGGTCTGAACAACACAAGTGGCATCAGGGTGTTTAAGGAGCACTTTGTAACGAATGATGCAAGCATTAGAAATCTTTTCAATTGAAGGAAATACAGCCACAAGAAAAACGCTTTTCAGTTGCATTCAGTGGGCATGTAATTCGTCAAATTCATGCATGGCTAGGAATATTGATCGCGAAAGACTCGCGATGTTAGAGCCAGTTGTAAATGCTCTCCATTCCAAGACCTTGGATATAGTCAAAACCTCGCAAGCACATTCAACATATTGTGGAAATGGTTAGAAGCCATTCGGAAAGATGAAGAAAAAAATCACAGATGAATTGTTAAAAGAAGCTAATCAATCGCCGAGCAAACTGGGAACTTGATCTGGAATATATGCACGGATTTTTGGTAGGTCAGCAGCAGCCGCAGCAACCATCCAGTCAACAAATCCCACGGAGTTCTGGAGAAGATCCCTAATAATCCGTATCTGGATTCTATAACTCTTCTCTTTGGAATTACGGTTTCTACTGAAAATACACCTGCTCATGCATTGACATATCTACACCTTTTCCTCATGCTACTCATAAAAATCGATGAGTTAAAGGAAAAGACAGCTTCATTTTTATAGTTTTTTACCACTTAGAAGGCATAAGAGAAGAGCTTTAACACACGCCTAATTTTGGAAGGAACAAGAAACTGAGTTGTGAAGAACTAAAAGATCTTGTTGTCTGCCACCAGTCTTAAAGGAGACTGAACCTTCCTTTTCGTCGACGCAAAAGGCTTTGATGATACTACCCGCCCAGCAATGCACCACCAGTACAGTAGAAACCTCTTTCAGTACTTTGCGAAGGATCGAGACTTGGCTGCGAGTACTATGGAAGACGACAGGTTAAACGGCTGGTTAGGAATGGAGTGTACACAGAAAAAATTGTGTTTGGACAATAATGATTATTTATTAAACAGTAAGATAATAAATTTGCGTTGAACCCAAGGAATTACTTTTTTAATAACATCAATTTTGCAACTGCTCTATAGTGTGAATTTTCCAATCATTGCATATTGTATTTGATATTCTAATTGTTTTAATTAAATAAATTTTTGTTTTTAAAATGATTAATCATTTAATTATACATACAAATGTTTCTAGTTTATGTCTTCTTTTTTAATATATTATATATATATTATATATAACTAATATATATTATATATATATATATTATATATATAATTTATATATATATATATATACTATATATATTAATAATTAATATTATAATATATTATATATATAATATTAAATATATTAATATATATATACTCATATAAATATACATATAATATATATTAATATTAGTATAATTATAATATTAATATATATATATATACATATAATATAATATATATATATATATATATATATATAATATATATATATAATATTATATATATATAATATATATATATAATATATATATATATTATATAATATTATAATATGTATATATATATATATATGATTATATATATATATATATATATTATATATTTATTATAATTATATTAATATTAATTAGATATATATATATATATATATAATATATAATATATTAATTAATATTATATATATAATATTAATAATATATATATAATTATATATATATATAAATATTAATTTAATTATATCTTTTCCTTCAGTATAGGCTTATTCAGTTTATTATTTTTTCATTCATATTATCCATAATCATAATAGCAAGTAGTATTATTTAATATATCGAGATGTCAGTAATAAATCTCGTAATTAATTGTAAGAAAGATAACTTTTCAGATGTATTAATCTAATAGGTATATACCAACTATTCACTACAGCACAAATTATTGGGGGGAGTAACTAACCCTCTATAATAGAAAGTATTTTATGTATTTCTATATTTTCTTCCTAACACCTTCGTGAAGTGAAATAAACTTTTCGAATCAAGAGATCTCTGCAAAATCTAGTTTCATTAAAGGTCGAGACAACGTTAACCTCTATTTCTCGCGAACGAAGCTCAAGGAAGTCTCGGACGGCCCATTCGGTAATATGTCTCACAATCCATTATAGTATAAAAATAATAAGTAATATATATGGTGTTATGTGTAAAGTAAGTTAATAAGAGGGTTTATTTAAAAAAGGTTAGCATATTTGTGATTAGAGTATAAAAGTATAAAAAATGAAATAAGCTTTGTATTAAATATATACTTAACAGCACTTGAGTTTGATATTGTACTTACAATTAGGATAACACCTACTTAACTAACACTTAGATTAAAAGCTTTAAGTATAGAATAGATAAATCATTCTTTAATAAAATTACATAAAGAATAGAAAGGTAAGACAAGGATTTAATTATACTTATTGGAATATAGATTATCATATATTTATATGCATGAGCAAGGAAAAAGTGAATCGAAGAACGGTAGAAAACAAAAAGGAAAATGTGTTTGTATGTAATTATTATTGATTGGGAGAAGAAGATAAATCATTAAGTTCTAGAATTTACAGCGCCGAAGCCTGGCCGGGTTTTAATATGCACCAAGTCCAATGTTATTCTTATAAATAGGAGAGTAGATTGTATATAATACGTGAAGATTATTTCCTATATATTTTCTGAGTAATGTATCTCATTTTAATGAATCTTGATGATACTTTAATTAACTAAATAACCAAGTTCATCTGATATAAAAATTTTCTGGCATTTTTAAATTCTTAATGAAACTTGCTGCAGTAATACGCTCTTATAATTACGTAGGAGATATTTTTTCTTTAGCAATTATTATATATCTAAAAGTATTACAAATATTGGTTTTGAAAATATTCAATATAAATAAAAAAAAAATTTGATTAACTTAAAGAACAGGTTCAATGTTTTAACAAAAAATATTGTCAAAATTGAAAATTTACTCTAGTTATAAATGATTCTTTACAATTATTCAATTTTTAAATGACAAAATTGTCGAGTTTTAATATTTATTATTTAATTATTATTATTATTATTATATTATTATTATTATTGATATAAAATTATTATATTTAATTTATATATTTATTTATTTCATATAATATATTATTTTCATATTCATTTTTTTTTTTACATTATCTATGTTATATAACTAATCATAAATAAAATTTACAATGGAGGTAGTACAGACTGCTTGTATTTATCAAGCTCATATATCTAATCAAACGGTTAAGTTATATTCAATCAAAATCAACATATACCTCTCCACCTATGTCTGACAATAGAAGGTAGCTTTGAGCAAATCCTAGAACCTCATCATCGAAGAAAGTAAGGTTAGAGGGTACACAAAACATAATTACTGAAAAAACCGCTGCTGCTTTCGATAAATGTAAGGTAAGTGATAGGAATGTTGTTTATATTTTATCGGCAGTAGAGGAAGCCCTTGGACATGACGTTCATTCCTTATCCATAAGTTGCTCAACGATACAACGGTGTAGACAAACTTTACGCAAGAAAATAGCAGAGAAACAGATGCAACATTCTCAAAATTTGGATTTTAATGACGTTGTAGTTCACTGGGATGGGAAACTATTACCCAATTTAACCGGCAGTGAAAAGAGAACAAACTAGCAATAATTATTACAAGCAGAGATGCAGAACAGTTATTAGGCATTCCAGTCATAAACATTTCATCAGGTAGAGAACGAGCAACTGCAGTTTATCAATCACTTTTAGAATGAGGTATGTCAGATAAAATAAAGGCCCTGTGTTGTGATACTACTCCTTCAAACTTAGGTAGAGTAAATGGTGTCAGCATTTAATAGAACAAAAGTTAGAAATAGATTTATTATATTTACCATGCAGGCACCATATTTATGAGATAATTTTAGAGATTGCTTTTGATACAATGATGCCTTCTTCTAGTGGCCCTGATATTTAGTTCTTTAAGCGCTTTAAAGGATCTTGGCATAAAATCAACCAAATAAATCTTAAATCTGCGATGGAAGTCAAGCGCGGTAATGAAATTTTGAAGCCCGAAGCTTGCGATATTCTTCACTTTATAGATCAGATAATGAAAATACAATTTTTTCGTGATGATTATGAAGAGCTATTAGTTTTTGCCCAACTATTCCTTGGAAGAAGAGGTCCTGAACTTAAGGTTACAGCTCCTGGAGCATTCCATCATGCACAATGGATGGCAAAGGCCATATATTGTTAAAAGATATTTTTATACAGGGATGAATTTACGTTAATGGTCTGAGAGAGAAATAGCGTTTCTGAGTTATGTTTATTTATAGTGCTACTTTATGTTAAAGTCTGATGTACAACGCCCTATGCACATAAAGCTCCAAATCACGATCTTTTGTTCGTTAAAAAGCTAGTTCTCTACAAAAATATAAATCGTAAAATATCTGAGGCCGCACTTTCCAAAATTAAGAACCATATGTGGTATCTAAATCCAGAAATTTCTGCTTTAGCTTTCTTCGACAATGAAAAGAGAAAGAACATAGTGTACGCTTTAAAAAATGAAAGGATTTTGGCAGAAGCAAATTGGAAACTAAGCAATAAAGAAATTTGCGTTATTGCAAACAGGGAAATGCGTGACTTTATTTCACTACAAACAATTAGATTTTTTGAACGATTCAATCTACCTTCGGGTTTTCCTAAAAATGACCCACAATCATGGGAAACAAATGAACAATACAAACAATGTTTTCATTTGGCAAATCAATTAAAAGTTGTAAACGATACTGCTGAAAGAGGAATTAAATTAATACAAAAATATAATAATAAATTAACCAAAAATGAGGAACAAAGAAACTACATTCTTACAGTTGTCAGGCGTACCGTAAAAATTTCCCAAATATTAATAAAAGAACTATAGCTACAGATCTCTTTAATTAATTATATATAGTCAAAAGATAAACAAATAATATGAAAATCCATAATAATGTCAAGTCCAAATTTATTTTGTTGCAAGCAAATAAAATTTACCATTCTGAATGATTTTTCTATTTTTGAACCCTCGTGTGGCACCACTTAACCTAAACCAAATTAAATAATATTTGAAATACACATTTTAATTAATTAAATATAATCAAAAGATAAACAAATAATATGAAAATCCATCATAATGTCAAGTCTACATTTAATTTGTTGCAAATAAATAAGATTTTCCATTCGGATGACTTTTTTGATTTTGAATCCACGTGCGTGCCGCACTTAACCTTAACCATATTAAAAAATTAAATAATATTTGAAATACCGTGTTTTCTCTTCAATAGAAACTATTTTGATGGGTGAGACCAAAGAAATTTTAAATTCTTAAAAATTGGGCCATCCTAATATATATATATATATATATATATATATCATATAAGTATATAGGTATCATAATGTCTTATATATATCTATAAAAATAATACATAAATATATAATATATATATATATATATATATATATATATATATATATATATCAAAAGTAATGGTATTAATGTCTTATTTAATTATGTATTGGAGTTACCTGAAATTATAAAGTTATCTCCTTCGAAGATGACGCCTTGGAGGTTACACAGGCGGTTCGCAAACGTTTCTCCCATGTTCAAGCAATTACCGGGAAGTCATTTTTCTAAAGTGTTTTTAAATATTTCGATGTCTATTGTTTTTATGTTTTTCCAATCCTTCCAAAAATGATGACCCTTCAACTTCATTTTTAACAACTTAGGAAAGAGGTAGAAATCGCAACGGAGCTATATCTGGTCTTGTAGGAGGATTGTGGAAGTAACTATGATGTTTTTCCTTCGTAGAAATTCTAATAACTGAGAGCGGCAGTGTGAGATGGAGGCGTTATCGTGGTGGCAGCACCCAATCGTATGCAATGTCTGTTCTGATTCTGCAGAGAACTCGTATTATTCGAAGTAGTTCCAAGACATCTTTGTAAAGGACGTGATTAACTGTCTGATCCTGAGGTAACAAATTCCTTGTGCACAATACACGACATTAGACCAAAAAAACAAAAAAACAAAAAACAATAATCATTGTTTTCACCTTGGACTCTTGTTCATACTGCTTTCTTCGGAACGAGGAGAATTTTTTTGTGTCATTCCACACTTCGTTTGGTTTCAGGATCTGATTTCAAAAGCCCATGATTCATACGCCTGTTATAAAATTTATCCCAAAAAATTGTGCTCCATTTCGAGTCTTTCAGGTAAATCTGACAAATTTTGACCTGTTTGCTTTCTGCTCCAGCAGACAAGTCTTTCGGCACTAGTTTTGCACAAATTTTTTGGCACGTGGAAATAGTTCGTGAAAATTCTATGAAGCATTTTTTTATCCAAACCAGTTTCATCTGCAATCACTAGAGACAACTGATCCGGCGGTCTATCTCCATCACAGCTCTAACAACTTACACGTTTTCATCGTATGTTGACGAAGATTAGTCTTCAGCAACGAGGGTTGTCTTCAACATTTACTCGGCCCCCTCTTTGAAAACTTTGTGCCACTTAAAAACCAATAGTTCTATCAGATAGAAGTGGCATCCCCATAGGCTTCGTTTAAAGAAACAAATGTCTCAGTGGCAGACTTGTTACGTATCACACAGAATTTGATAGCGTACAGCTGTTTCATATTTACCTGGGCATCGCAAAACCGACAACAAAGGTATGGAAAACAACGTCCATAACAAGAAGATGTAGTGGCTAAAAAAAACGTAACAAGTTAGACATCACGCGCCATACATAAATCCAGATGTAAGTGGCAAGACTGAACTCTTTAAATAATATGGTTAAAATTAGTATGGATAATGTAGCCTAGGCAACTAGCATACCTCACTTCGTGTCATTAGTCACAAGGAAGCGCATAACATTACTACATATCCGTTTAATGGGCATTGGGATATTCAGCCTAAACTTCACTTTTTGAGACAGAGCGAGCTGAATAAACTAACCTATCATACTCACTATATCATATATCTATAATTATATAAGCCTATACATATATATACTATTATATCACTATTTTATAATATTATCATATATCATATATATATATATATAATATATATATAATAATATATATAAGTAATACATAGTACTTTTATATATATATATATATATACATATATTGGGTGACAATAAAAACGGAGCACGACCGCACTTTTTGTGATATCTCCTGCAATCATTCACTAATCACCCTTATTTTGCAGGATATGGCAGAAGCAACGCATATGAGCACAACTAGACCTCAATGCAAGCTCGAGAAAGTAATAAACAGCGTCAAACATTATACTGTACTATAAGACAGTCTCAAGAAAATCCAGGAGACTTTCATGCATCAGTTTGAATGTGAGAAGGCCCACTCCAGAAGCAGAATTCAGAATTGGGTGAACACTTTGAGAAGTATGGGACCTTGGAAAACTTCAATGGAGCAAGTAGAAACCGTCCAAGCCACTCAGGACGTCACAGGAAGCGTACGGCCGAGCTGGTCGAGAGCGTGAGAGAGTCAGTTCAGCAAAGTCCGAGACGCTCTGTGCGCAAGCGAAGTCAGTCCCTCGGTATATTCCGTGAGATTTACAGGAGAGTACTAGTAAACGATATAAGGGCTTACCCATATAGAATCTAGTCGAAGCAGACTCTTACAGACTTAGACAAACAGTAGAGAAAGGTTATAGCAGTCAAGTTACTGGAGAAGATCCAGGAGACCCTAGATTTCCTTAACCTCCTTTGCACCTCAGATGAAGCCCACTTCTATTTTGAAGGAAAAGTGAACTCAAAGAAAAATGTCTCCTGGGGAACATTCAAACCGGATGAAGTAGTCACCAAGTCCCTACACTCCCCTAAGTGCACAGTATGGGTTACAATTTCGACCAGAGGAAACATCGGACCATTCTTCTTCGAATAATCTGGCGCGAGAGTGTCAGATCACGAAACGATAGGTATGTTTGAGCGCCCTCAAAACCTCACAAGAGTTGATCTAAACAAGACACGACAAATACGATCGCTTATGAGAGCTTCGGTTCTACAGACTGAGAGCAATCTCTCCAACCCTCAAACCTTCCCTAGAATTGGCTGCAAGTGAACTTAATGGAGGCCTGTGTGATTATGTCTCAAAGACTCAGATCTTTCTGAGTGGCACCGCTCATAGCTCAGACCTACTAGCCCACCAGATTTCCTCCTTTGGGTTATCTCAAAGACCGAGTGTACGCAGAGAGACCCAGGACAATCACTGGAACTCACATCGGCAAACCATGAGGAGAAGAAAGATAATAGCCATTCCTTGGTTTGTTTTGCAAGGACTATCTTGACAACTTTGTGTGCGCGCTCAAGTAAATGGCACAGAGCTAAATGCGACTAGAAGAATCAGATAAAAAAAGATAATTTAAAAAGATGTGGAGTGCAGGGGACATAAGAGTTCAAAGGAATGGAAAATATAACCATTAAAACTATCATAAAACCCCTTATTGTACTTATAGCAATAACAAAAACACTGCAGTCCCTGTTCTCACATACGTTTCTAGTTAAAATGGATTGGTTCCAACATGAAATCAATCGGTATACGATGTGAACATCCTAGCAAAAATGCTGCTGAAAAGTTATTTATAAGAATCAATGTATACCGAGGATTTATGTACCCAGAAATGAAGGAGGAATGGGGGCCTTACACACAATAGAAACTCGAATATACAAAATACAATAATAATCAGGCATAGTAAATAATATAGAAAAGTAGAAAAATGTAAGTTCATGAGGTTGGTAGTAGTAGGAAACACATTAATTGCATGCCAAAGTGAACCCGCGAACCGTTTTGACTTTTTTTTGAACCAGCAGACCTATTTGGGCCTCAGGAACCTGATTCTTGGGTAACCTGAAGATTTTTTTAAGCCTTTAACTTTTTTGTGGGCCTACTGACCCTTTTTTGAGAACCCGGATTTTATGAGAATCCGGATTTTTTGAGAACCCGGAATTTTTTGAGAACCCGGATATTTTTTGAGACCGAGATTATTTTTGAGAACCCGGATTTTTTGAGAACCCGGATTTTTGAGACACCAACATTTTTTGAGAACCCAATTCTTTATGAGAAACAACCACATAATTTTTTGAGAAACCTCCAAATTTTTTGACGAACCAACTTTTTTGAGACCCAAATTTTTTGAGAAACCCAATTTTTGAGAAACCCTAATTTATATTTCGGCACCCTAATGTTTTGCAAACCTTCGAGAAGGAGATTGCGCTCAACAACGGTTTTGCGTCAGCAACCGTCTGATAGCATGTCCCCCCCCCTAAATTTTTTTCGACCAAACTTTGGTCCTTCATGGGTCAATTTTGGCCCACCCTAATTTTTGGCCACCCTTTAGGGGCTTAACAACTACAACTTTTTTGATAATTTCGTAACATCTACACACGCGGGCTCGCGCACACACACACACAACCACACCAAACTAGCCTACACCTAGCCTCCATATAGCCTACATCCAGCCTACACCTCCACATAGCCTACCACCCAGCCTACACCAAGCCTAGCACATAGCCTACAACCCAGCCTACACCTAGCTTCACCTGCCTACACCTTACACCTAGCCCTCCACCCATCCTTCACCTAGCCTACACTACACCTAGATTCCCCGCAGCCTGTTACCTAGCCTACAGGCACCTACAACTAGCCTCACCCAGCTTCACCTAGACCTACAGCCTACACCTACAACCTAGCCTCCACCAACTTCACATACACATACAACCTAAGACTCCACCCAACCTTACACCTAGCCTACACTGCCCCACTACAAACCTTGATGCTCAAACTTTATGGCTCAACATTTTTTTTTTCTTATGATGAACGTAATCTTTGTTGGGCATCTTATTGATGAATTCACTTGATGACGCAGATTTATTGATGGTTCAACTTTGGTGGTTCCCAACCAGATGGCTTTGATGGTACTAGTGATGTTCTATTAGTGTTCTAATAGTTGTTCTATGAGTATAGATGAGTGCCAGGTGAGTGCAAGTGAGTGTGCGAATGAGTGCCAATGAGTGCCAAGTGAGTTGCCTAAAATGAGTGCCAGTGTAGATGCCACATTAGTGCCAAGTATGAGTGCCAACATAATAGTATATGCCAAGTGAGTGCCACTTTATATTTATCATAGCCTTTTCTCTTAAGACACTCCCTGAGCTCTATGAGAATAGCTCTTAATATTGAGTTATGTACTTACCCTTACAGGTTATATATAAGGTATGAGGATAATCGTATATTGGTAAGTATATTATAGCAAGTTGCTAGGAAGAGCTTCCTAAACTATAATGAGTTGTCCTTTATTTTCATATAAAGACTTATATATAGCCTAATACTATATATATAATATAATATATTATATACATATTAATATATTTATATATATATAATATATATTATTAATATTATAAATATAATATATACATATAATAATATATATATATTATATATATATATATATATATATATATATATATATATTTTTATATTAATATATATATAATACTATATATTAATATATAATATATATATAATATTAAATAATATATATATATAATTAATATATATAATTATATATAAATATATTATATATTAATATATATATTATATATATATACTATATATATATATATATATAATTGTATACCGTAATGGATATTTCATAAACTTATGAATTCTGGACATCTTTTTGCTTATCATCATACAACCACCATTACAGCAAATTCACTTTTTAGACACAGCTGATTCAATATATGAGATCAACTAAAAAATTAACAATTAAATTGATCTATCTATAAAAAAAACAAAAAAACAAAAAAAAAACATTGAAACAAACACACACACACTATCATTAATGCAGCTAAATTGAACACTGTAGAAATGAGCAGTTTTATATGACACCACTGTTACCTTATAAGCTACTCTACACTCCTTTCTACATCAAGACACACTCTACATGTACACACACCAATATATCTACTTATAAAATTTAAATTACCCTCATCCTCTAACAGTCTCTCTCTCTCTCTCTCCAGACTATACTTACACTTCATCACTCTCACATCACTCATCACGATAAATTATGATGCCAATCAACTTTGATATATGCCATTACTACTATTGATGGCACCTATTCACAGGCATTATTGAATGCACCTATTACAGCATTAATGCCTATCAAACTTATGGATTAGCACTATCTTTGAAGGTTCCTTCACTTTGATGACTATCATTACTTTATTGCTATGCAGTTTATCTCTTTGATAACCATCTATATTAGATACTGAATATCATCTTTGAAACATTTTTCTAAACTTTTCTATAGCCTTTATTATTCTTACCTACACTCACATAAAAGAAACCAATAGCTAATATATTAAATTATAGTCTTCAATAATAATATATATAATTTATATATAAATTGATATCTTCCCATAAGTCATTTTTAAAGCTAATTACACCTAGAGAAGAGGCTCAGAAAGCGAGCGCAAAAACGCCATCACACTCAAAACCTAGTGAGGCAATAAGTGCCGCAAGAACACTAGAGAGAAAATACTAAAATAAAAGGCTCCTGGCGCTAGCGATGCTCGTTCTCTATAGGATATCCTGCTCCTTATGCCGCTTTTTGGACACTTCTGACTTCGCACTCACAGTTCCAAACTAGGATGAAATATTAAAATATTAAACAAATTTTACTCTCACCAAAACGAACTAACCTCGGCGTTTCATATCGCTGTTGCTTGTCAAACGAGTCTGTTGTCTGACCCGTCCGCAGTTGCGACTAGTTAATATTCTCCTAGCCGTGACAAAACATTTCATAAAAACGCTTCCTGAGAGAGAGAGTGAGATGAGAGTAGGAGATGTCAATTTAAGCGTGTCTTCACCGCAGTTGCGGAGAGTTTATAATCAAACTATTTATAATGCACAGTTGCACGTCTTCTCAGATCGTTTAATCGCTTCAGCGAGTTCATGAGAGACGCCTGTTGAGCTATGACTGCGCAGGTATTTCGACGTAATCACTCTTCAATTTTAAAAATTTTGAGAGTTGATAATATTGCACTCTAAAACGCAAGTTTAAGCGAGGGGAATGACGTGCCGCGCGAGCAGACAAGTCAGAGGTAATTACTCCCCCTCGAGTTTCGAAACGAAAAATATGATATCAATGTAAACTATCAATTCAAGATGTATACTTTTTCTATTGCGCCGAAGATATATATATTGCCTACAGGCAGGGCTTAAAACATTCTCTCTCTCGTCATTCTCTCTTCTCTTTTATTTTTCATAACTTAATAAACCATTCTTTTTATTAAAAAACATTTTCGCGACACATCAAAACTGCTACTTCATTACAGATCTCTCTATCTCACTTAACATTATTTTTTACTTATAATTAAGATTATCTTATGTTTCTTTCTGCCTTTCTTTTCTTAATTTATATAATTCTCTTCTTAACTTATTTCTGAATGAAGACACTAGGTGGAGAGAACCATAAGCATTTATCTTGCAAGGTTTGGAAGACAAAAAAAAAGATTTATCTCAGCAAAAGAGAAGTTGGCAAAAACCCTCAACATTAAATATTTATCTCATCTTTGACCTGTAAATTATATATCATAAAATTTTTATCATAATATGTCCAAAACTATTTATAGCGCCGTAAAAGGTATGTATTCCTTTATATAAAGCAGTTAAATCAGTTAAATCAATAGAGAAGTGTCTTTGTATCGTAACTAGGCACACTCAAACTGAGTGAAGAGGATTTTGTATAACAGACAAGAGGTACTCATGTGAGTGTTATTAGCATGTTAGTTTTTTAATAGCTGAGAGAGCTTTCACTCTTGTTTTACTGCTATTAACTCCTCTATATGTTTTACTCCGGCTGTCGGTTTACATCACATAAATTTTTTTTTACTGCGAAAGACCTTTAGGTAAACATCATAATAATTACTTATCTAACAGTTGCACTGGCCTTAAAGATTATACGTAAAACAGACATCACAAATCAAGCATAAATCAATAGAAAGTGTTACCACACACACACACAATGACAATACCTAACCAAGGAGAGATTAGTATGCTTTTGTTTTACCTTTTTACCTGCTTTAACTCATGTTTTACTGCTTTAAATCATGTTTTAACTGCTCATTAACACACACGCACCATATGTCACTACATCTCAAACCACGTCACGGAGTTTACACTACCGACAATAATTCATCCATTAAATATTATGTTTTCATTTCATATACTACATCTCTGTTATTATTCCCTTGTTTTAATACAGCTTAAGCAAATTTTATTATTTATTCTTTTATTCTTTTATTTTATTTTTATTATTTTAACTTTTATTATTAATTTTTTTGTTTAATACTTTTTATTTTTCGACTTCATTCTGCTAATTCCTGCTCACTATTTTGCACATCTGATCTCGTCCACTTGCCTTTCAGTCACGTCGATGTTCACCAAGCTAATTCATATATATCATTATTATTTTATTATATTGGATATCCTATATACTTAGTAATATTTACTTCATGCCTATTTAGTTATTTATAATATTATTTAAGAAACTACACATACTATAACTACACACATCACACACACACACATACTACACTGAAATATATATATATATTATATATACTATATATATATTATATATATTAATATATATAATATATATAAATATAATATATATTATATTATATATAACAACGTACACACAACACTACTTACTACATTGTATGAACATACACATGGTCCACACTTATGACACTTATTATACCACTTTACAACCAGTATACGTATACACATATGCACTTAATTTACCCATAGAACACCATCTAACATTATTATACTTAAACATTGAACACACGAACATCAACACACGCAGCGAGACACATTCAGAGCCTGTATACGCATCACACATAGTCACGCAGTCATGCACCACTTTGACTAACAGCTACTATTACTTTCAGTCATGCGTAACAAACTTGCCAATAGATAAAGCATATGTCGAGCCGCGAAAGCTATATCCAGAACACTTAAAAGCCGCTCCTCCACACATACAACATCACCAGTATGTATCATCATAGCCGTAGTTGATTCTGTTGATATTTACTTTGTCTAACTTTTCACTATCTTTTTCTGAATCCTTCCAGCAGAGATAAGGGACTGAGGGGGGAGGAAGTTCTTCCCGTCGCACCACAGAGCTTGACTGGAGAAGACCCTTCACACTCCTATATTTCACTATTTCAGCATCTCCCAATTTAATAGAAGAGATATCCAATAGCGGATCATATATATAGAGTTTATAAAAAAAAATGTTTATTTTTCTTGTCGTAACTGAAGACCGAAAAAGAAATCATGAACTAGCGATAAGTTAATAGTAGAGATCAATATATAAGGATTTCACGTTAACTTCCTTCTCAGTACCAGAGCGTGCACAGAAAGTAGGTACCTACACTATTTCACCTTCTTACCTATGATCAAAGAATTTACCATATATATAGTATCCAGCATTGAGTTTCAGTTTTAGAAATATAATTTTAATAAAATATAAATAATCAATTGTATTCTGCGATTCTTGATCTATACTGTAGAATTACCTTATTTGAACCTGGTTATATTATAGGCTCACTTATAAATATACCGAGCCCTGTGATACTAATATAAAGGTATTAATACCTAAAATTTAGAGCCTAAATATTTAAGTAGCTAAACAGTAGTTATTTGAGCACCGACATTTTTACAGAAAAAGGTCAGTTTTATGAATTATATATATATTGTAACCTATGGTAATTAGGTACTTAATATATATATATCGCCACTTGAGTATATTCGGGGTAACAGAGAAAGAAGAATGAATTAATAAAGAAAGGAGACAGCTATAATTGTATGAGGTGCTAGAGAAGTGGAAGATAGTGATTAGGCATGCGAGAGAGGAGCAGAGGCATCGTGATATAAAGCAAAAGTAAAGAGGAGGAGAAAGGGGCAGAAATATCGATGAGAGATAGTATTACGGATGTGAGTACGGAGTTTGTGAGTTCGTTAGTTTCCTCGTGTTGCGATTCGATCACAGAGTATGGATAAACCGCGAATTAGATAAAGTATTACCAATAAAAGGCAATAATACGCAAAAAGGCAACTGTACTAACATCAACCAGACATACTACTATAGAGAGAAAGAGGATATTTATAGTTAATAGCCCTAGCACCAGGAGAGGAATCAGATAATCATTATAATGATTGATTAGTAGAGAAATATTATTCCGTGTACATCCTTTTGTTAGAAATAAAACAACTTATATGAATGACATATTGATTGAAAGATGTAAAATTGGTACAGGAATGGAGGAACAGTGTATAATGGTCGGTGATCAGCACTTCACTCCGAGGAATAATTAATTTCCTATGTTTACAATATGGAAAATACTTAATATAAAGTGCGTAAAAACGCAGGCTGGTGATGATATCAGCTAGCATTCAAGAAAGAATGATATAAGAGCAAGTATGGTGTTTTTGAGATATAGTTGTACAAGATACGTTAGGGCAATGAGCCTTGGTTATAGGATAGAAGAGAGGGTGATAGAGAGTGCTCGGAGCACATGATAGCATAACAGGAGATCCTCGATAAAACTGAGAGAGCACTTATACTAATGCTAAATGTAGGTACGCATATATAAATAACTATGTTTGTAATAATCAATACAAAAAGGTGATATCGCATTATAATGGAATTCCTGACCATAATATCAATACAGAATTAATTATTAATAACTCGTATAGAATGAAAGTTGACGCAAACAAAGAGATATTTATATCAGAGAGAGTAGTATATAGTTAGGAGAAAATATGTTTGAGAATCAAATAGATAATGATTGATTTATTATACGAGGAATTTTGAAAAATCAGAGATTTCTTTTGGCTCCGATCTCAAAGTATTGTCTCTATAATGAGTTATAAAAAATGAAGTATTTAATTATGAGTAAGCCTCTGATAAAGCGTGTTGTAATATAAAAATAAAATGTGTTTTATATTAGTTTATATATATAAAACTGCGAGTTTTAGTAAAAAGACAGATTATTGAAGACTTTGATGAATGATTTAGAGATCAATCTTTTTGGGATCAACAGCAGTATCAAAATACCTTAGGTTATTAAACCTTCTTTGCTAAGTAAATGGACAGTAGATGTAGTAGTGAGTGTAGATGTGCCATTTGTTGATAGAGTGAGTGTTGCGCTGATGTAGAGGGCATGGTGTAAACTAATGATATAATATCTCGTGATGTGAACTAGTACGTTCATAATAGCCCTGAGCATGCTAGTATGAAAAGCTAAAAACAATCTGATCGTTGATGTGATATATACATTGTAAATATCCATGGTGTGGATGTGAAAGCAGAGAGGATAGATCATTCTTGTTGTTGCTTGCATGATTGTAAGTAAATTGTCTGTGTGAGCATGAGTATAGGTAAATCTTTGTGTGGAGTGTTATGTTAATAATGATGTTTGTATTTGAGTGCACTAGTAAAAGTACAGGATGCAGGGTACAGTGTGGTTGGTGATGGGTGATGAGTGTTGGTGGTTGTATGCTAGAGTCGTGAAAGTAAACGGATGAGTTCAGTATGAGATGAGAGATGTAATGCAGTGGGTGCGAGAAGCTCGAAATGGTTGATGTATAAGATGGCAAATCACGTGAGAATGAATGTGTCTAAGTGTAGTGTGTGTGTGCGATGTAGAGGTAGGAATATGGATGTATTACAGAGGTAGATAAAGGTAAGAGTACAAGAGGTACTGATTGGGGAATAATAAGAGATGATTAGAGTGATACTAGAGTTAGTAAATAAATTTAGTTAGCTGAAACAGTTTTGCTTCTCGGTTTCAATTAAGTGTTAACATGATGTAGTATATAGCTGTTAAGATGTTGAATGTAGTTCGCGCTAGTGGTGTGTGATGAGTTGCTTGTTCTGATGGCGGTGAGAATCGGATTAGTCGGACCTCGCTATTCGATAAAAACTTATAACCTATATAGATATAGCGTAAAAGTGATAATGGCAGTCATATTGGTCATGAGTATTCTAGTATACCCAGTATTTGAGATACGAGTACTTCCTTTTCCATCTAAAGAAGAAATAAGATAAATAACACAAATAATATAATATAATAAGTTAAAATAAATAATAAAATTATAAAAAGAATCCAATGAGGAGAAATATAAATAAGTTAATCTCAATATATGGATAAAAAAAAAAAAAATATATAGATATAGACGATCACATCAAGTTTAAGAACATAAATAAATACAAAGAATAAAGAATAAAAATAAAAAGTATTAAAACAGAAATCGAAGCCCTGCTGAGACTTTAAAATTCACAGATGAATTATGAAAGTTTGACAAATTGACTTCGTTAACTAAGGGGATATGCTGCAGGTATGTAATAAATCTGTGCAAACAGAAAGATGAAATAAGTAATAGAATGAGTAGTCTTTGGAGAATAAAACATGGAGAATAACAAAGGCAGCCTGTACAAGCTAGTAATATATATAACTGCATACTAATAAAAGGCGTCAGTCATCTGAGTGGATTACGTGATTGTTGTCACGATGTAAAGAGAATGAATAATAGCACACCGCGATTGAGTTGCATATACAAGATACGATTGTACACTGTATTTTTAAAGGGAAGTGTACTCGCTTACATGGGAGACAGAGTGACTGGGAAGCTGATGGAGATTGCAGATATGTAAGAAGAGTCAGTAAAGAGCTATAAATAGGAAACAAAGGAGAGTCAAAAGAGCATAGAGTGTGTAAAAACAAAGCAGATATAGAAGAAGATTATAAAGACGAAGGTAAGAGTGTAAACTAACGTAGAAAATCCAACCAACACAATGGAGACGCGTTATAACCTCAATCCCTCAGCCACTGATCTGGACATAAGGTGCACGATAAAGCGACCTGAAGATACGAAGAGTGCTTTCCTATATATGGCGGTAGAGAAGCTGGATTAAGTCATTCTGTACTTTAGGAAAAGTTGTTAAGTAAAATTTCGTACAATTGTAGTAATAATTAAATGATTATATATATATAGCAATAGACACTTCACTGGATTTATTTATTCTTCTTAGGCATTAACAATATTATTAAAAAATAATATTAATAAATTTAATAATAAGAATTAAGTAAAAAAGTTAATTTATAGATAATAAATAATATAATTTAATTATAAATAGAGTCTTGTATAGTATGATGAAGTTACAGTTTTAGGAACGCGAAAATGTTTTTAATAAAAAATGTTTAAGTATGAAAATTAAAAATGAAATGACACTCGTAGTAATGGAGGTCGAAATTTGTGGACGGAAAGCAGCTATATTCTCTGGTATGAGAGTGAGTTATTAAACAGTCTATAGATATCCAACTCTAAAATAATGGATTTACGTGTCGACAAAAAACAGAAAGGCAATATAAGTGCGTCCGATCTCAACAAACGGTATACGGGCGGCACTCGGATATGAAACAGGAGAGGTCTAGAGGTTTAACGGCGAAATACTAGTTAGGTTTAGGAGACGCCTGCTAGGGTCGTACACGCGTGTGTAGCGGGGTATGCGTCAGGAGAGAGTACTGCGGCTCTTATGACAGGGCGCTAAGGTAAAGTGAGCACGGTGTAGCCGGCGCGGGTAACGCCTGAAAGATTATCGATCATCAAGGTCTGCTACACCTAATTTGCGCGATCACGGAGTACCTGCAACTATAGCCGGCGGCGGGAAACGTCAGGGAGAACTATTAGAAGGCAATCTAGAGGTAAATAATAGTCGGAGCTGGGACGGACGTACATGCGGGTGCGGGTATCAGGGAGTCACTTTAGTGCAAGAAGGGCGTACATGACCGTCGACCGTATGGTATAGCTATAATGTAGTACTTATATTGAGGTGTAAGTAACATTAAATTAATTAGCTTAATGTTCTTCTGAGTGTAGGTAGAAAAAGAGGTACTAGAAAAGTATAGAAAATATATGTTTCAAAGATGAATCATCAATATAGAATGTATATTCAAAGATAATGCATAGGCATCAAAGATATGAGGTCAATCAAATAGTAAAGAACCTTCAAAGGATTAAGGATCAATAGTTTGAGAGGCATATAATTAGTCATGTAGGCATTAAAATATGTAGCTGTAGAGCATCATAAAGTGAGGCATCAACAGCTTTGGTTAGGAGCATTTCATAATATCACCTGCAGCTGCTCGCGTTCCAGGAGTGTTATAGAATTATTTAGATATATTAGTGTATCTGATGTGTGAGTAGTGAATGATAAGTGATATATATAGTAGTTTAATGTAAGTTGTCTAATGGAGAGTTGATATATAAGATGCTATATAAGTGTCCATAGTGTAGTAATATATATATTATATAAGATTATTCATAGTGAATGTGTGTCATAAAGTGTTATAAAGTAGAAGTGTTATAGTGTATGTGAGTGTGTGCAAGTAATATAATATATTATATATATATAATATATATATATATACTTATATTATAATATATATTATCTATTTATATATATATATATATATTACTATATATATATTATAATTAAAATGAGTAATTATATGAATCCTAACATTGGACAAGTTGGATGAGAAATTTAAAACATGATTCAAAATATATAGGATAGTTATGTTTTAGTTACTTATAACTTAAAGGAATTATAATTATAAATTACAAAAGAGTACGCAATAAGATCAGGTATAGTACGGGGGTCTCTCGGCCTTCCGGGACTGATACGCAGGAGTATAGTAACTATTAAAATGCACTCACACTCACTCACGGGTAGGAGTTCTCCGGAAACACCATCCTAGCAAACCCTCGTACATCTTATATGCGTACCTAATTGGCTGTTCGCGAGTCAACGCCGTGATACTACCTGGGGGCTGCCAGCACCCACTCACATCAGTGGGTATAAGGGCTATATTACGTCCCACGCCTCAGGGCGCGCCACGGTCGTAGAGACTCAGAGCGAGTCGCAAAACCAAATTGTTGAGTCTTATTACTTTTCACTTGGCAACTCTATTGTTGTTGACATTTTCCTAATCTTGTTCAACTATTGTTGGGTGCACATCACACATATGGCGTTTAACACTCAATTGAGCACGTCTGATCCAACATTGGACACTTGCATTGTGGGTCTATTCTTCTCAATTGTTTGCCACTGTAACTTTTCGAGACACACAATTATGGGACAAACACTACATAACTTTATATATTCTTTCTATTTGTTTTTTACATTTTTTTAATAACAGTTTAAACGACTAGAATACATTCAAAATATGAGATGACTATCTTGAATTATGTACATCAGTATAGCACGGAGTACTGATATCTTCTTACTGAAGTGGTATATGGTAACCATTCCAATTTATTTATATGTTATACGTAAATTATCTTCGAGCTAAATTAAAAGGTCTGCGTCAGTTAAAATGAGAGAGTATATAATATCATTTATAAATAACCAATTCTACAAGAGACACTTTTTCAGAACATCAGCTATTGAAGCCATACACCAAGTTGAGCATCAAGGTTGTAGTAACGATGGGTGCTACGTGTGAGCGATCTTAGCTGTGAGACGAGTTGAGGTGTTAAATGGAAACAAAAGGAGATGAGAATCGATAAAGAAAAAAAAGTTAACGAGATTGATAGGTAGGTAGGACTGTAGGGGAAGGGTCTTAGTAGAGATCTAGCGAGTGAGAGAGCCGCACTATGGGTGGAGTAGACTAGTGTAGTAGTGTAAGGCTAGGTAACAATGGCACTGGTGGAATCTAGGTGATATGTATGTAGCTAGGTGAATGGATGGGATGGAGGCTAGGTGTAGGTAGTAGATAGCTATGGATGAAGCTAGGTTATAGGCTGGGTGTAGGCATTATATTATTTGTAAAGTACATAGTGTAGGACTGTGAGTGTAGGCTATTGTGGAGGTCTGAGGGTGTAGGCTATATGGATACTCAGAGTGTTAGGCTAGGTGGGTGTGTGTGGGGTGATGTGTGCGCGCGCACCCGCGTGTGTAGATGTTACCGAGAATATCAAAAAATATAGGGTCTATAAGCCCCTATATATAAATAGTGGATATAGAGCACAAAAATTAGGGTGGGACCAAAATTGATACCTAACTCATAACGAATAGATTTTTTCGAAAAAGGATAAGGGGTGAGGACAAATGTATCATACGGTTTGCTGACGGCAACCGTTTGGCGGCAACCCTTCTTAACTGAGAGGGTTTAGTACAATAAATTATAAGGGTTGCCGAAAAAATTAGGGATTCCTCAAAAATTTGGAGGTTCTCAAAAAATAATATGAGGGTTATCTCAAAAATTTGGTATTGTTAACTCAAAATAATAATTTGGGGTTTCTGCTAAATAAATAATTTGGGGTTTCATACCAAAAATTTGGAGGCGTATTTTACATCGAAAAATTATATATTAGTTTTGGGAGTATTCTTCATAGAAACTAATAGCACGAATATGTCTCTCGTTCGAAAAAAATCCGGGGACACTACAGAAGGAGAAGAAAAATACTCGGGATCTTTCTTTAAATAAAAGCAATTGTAGCTAGAAGCAATACTGATGATGATATTTCAGGATTAAAAACGCTTATTGAGTTCTCAAAAATCCGGATAGAACTTACTGAGATCAAAAATTCAAGTGAAGCGCACGGGCCAGCGTTGGCTTCACTGTTCAGAGTCCAACCACAGTGTGTTCCCAAAGACGAGACGGGTCGAAGAAATTGAAGCGCCACCAAAAACGTTATAGAGAAGATAAATAATTAAAGATGTCAGGGGTTAAGCGCCACAAAAAGGTCAAGGCCGCAAAACACAAGTGCGTCGCAAGTCAAAATATATGGTCGAGGAAAAACGTAGTAATTCGCGGTTCGACATCATATTGGGCAATCCGCAATTATATGTTTTGACTTTCCCTTAGGTCATACTCATGTGTTTGTTCTTGGCGTGTTCGTTCTAACCTCATACGGAGCATGAGACAAATAAACCGCTCAAAGAGCAATAAGTCCAGACAAACCAAGAGAAGCGAATTACTCCTAGCGAAGAAGTACGAGATTCCGTCCCTCTTTTCCTTATGTAAATTAAGGGCATCTTACAGAGATGGGTGTCAGATCGATAGTTTGCTACACGAGCACATTTACCTCCTATGACTTGTTAGGGCAATAAAGAAAATATTGTTAGGTGAGTGATCCTACTCAAGATTCTTTCTAAAAGACATAGCTCAGAAATGTACACGTTAAATTAATAATAGTATATTTAATTGAACCTTAAATAAAACGCGAATTATATATAAATGGTAAAGGAGCATGTTATGAAGAAATTGAAAGTGCTTAGGAACAGATTTATATAGATAAGAATAATACCCTAATATACACACTATAACTATTAGGAAGGATCATACTTTAAGATGGAAATTAGAAATGATAAATAATTATAAGGCATAAGCAACAACTAACCTATAGAATTTAATAAAAACGTAAACTGTTTTGAAAAAATAATAGGTAATATATCTTGTAAAGTAAAATCACATGAAAAAATATTTTATAAAGAATGTGTAAAGAAAAAGTGAATACACGTGAACCATGATTTATTAACAAGTAGTTATGAAACACTACCCTAGAGAGAATTAGCTAATAATATACATCATAGACCAGACATAACCTAAGCAAATATAGATATAAACATGATATATCAACCTGAAAATAATGCCAGGAAAGTATTTAATAATTTTGAGAAATATAGTGCAAGATATATATAATGTATATATAACTATAAAAACACCTAGCAGCAAATAAATGGTGTAAAATGAGAGCCATGATCTTTAATGTCACGACAGTAGGGATAATAACGATTATAAGCAATGCAAAGACCATAACAGAGCTCTAACGTATTATGATAATAATGAAAAAGACTATATTTTGTAAAATTTCTTAATTTATTAAAAAATTAATGAAAAGTGCTGATATATCAGGAAGGTTTTAACTTGACTGTGTAGATTTGAGAGTCAGCATTTGACAAAAAAATATGATCATAATAAATGAGTTCATAAATGTTTTAAGAAGTAATTGAGAAAGAAATATACTGTATGACAAGAAAAGAAACGAGTTTTCACATTTTATTCCAATGTAAACACATGCTGATTCAAAATTACGATAATAATATCGAAAATATGAAAGTTGACATAATCGTTGTCAAGCTATAGTCCTATATAGGAGTGAATAAGAGAAGAGCCTGATTTTAAGATCCGTGTCGTGCTAGGGAGTACCTGAAAATCTTTATGCCATATATAGGTCTATATATTGAGTTTAAGCATACCTGGAAAAGGGATAAATCACTTTAAATGGAAAAGAGAAAAAAAACTATAAATATAGAGAAGATTATATATATATATATATATATAATATATATATATATATTATATATATATATATATA
Source organism: Trachelipus rathkii (assembly GCA_015478945.1). Taxonomy (NCBI): domain Eukaryota; kingdom Metazoa; phylum Arthropoda; class Malacostraca; order Isopoda; family Trachelipodidae; genus Trachelipus; species Trachelipus rathkii. The sequence goes on from JABUQX010019836.1 coordinate 25,713, forward strand.
TATATAATATATATATAATATATTAACATGAAATACTTACTATTAATGAGTAGATATGCCCAATATTTTAATATATATTATTAATATATATTAAAAATTATAGGACATTTTAATCTTAACAGCTTACACACTGCACTATGAAATATCAATATATCTATTAAAATATATATATAAATTTATATATTAATTTAATAATATTATATTAAGTAGATGCAGGGTTACACTCACGCATCCCAATTATTAAAGTTCCGCACCATCCGCATTCGCATCCTCGACTGCCTTATGCATACTATGACGGATTAGTTTGCAGTATATCGAGTAATAATAAATTTGTCCGAATTTAGTAATAAATGAATTTTATAATAAATAATCTTGAACGTCAAATTCATACTATAAGTTAGAGAGCAATGCATGAATTTCACTAATTAATATCTTGTGTAATCACAACCCTGTTGGTCCATGTATTCTCTCAGTATGCCACATCGCAGTTCCCAAATAAATTATATATATATGTAAATTCAATAACACTAGTCATCAATTAGATATTATAGGTAGATTACTCAATAATAAACAATACACAGGCTCCATCATATCATATATAAGTCTAATTCATGTTCATCCGAATATAGTAAATACCTAATTATTAAATTATACCAGAACTATCTAAAGTGTAAAGCATTTATTTGAAACTATCTTTCAAATGAAAATGATGACGGGTTAAAAATAAAGAACAAAAAATGTATATAAAAAATAAAGCCTATAGAAAAACGCTTATGTGATAAATCCTCACTGGAGAGAGTATTATTATAAATTATATATAACCTATATCATAACTATTATATATAGCAATCATTACTTATATAGAATCCTACCTTTTAAAGGGCTACAAGTTTTTTTGCAACACATTATTTATAGGTAAAAATCAAAGTTAAAATATAAATTCAGTCAATATTGTAGATTTGACTAAGTATTTATCTTCTAAGTATATTTGAAGACATAAGTATACGTTTTTAAAATATTATCGTAAATCACCCTATTATTATAGAGAAAAAATAATCAAAATAACGTGTGTATGTTTTCCTTATTAAGAATGTAAAATATACTAGTAACCGATTTACTGGAAGAATTTCTATCAAGTTCACATATAGTGAATTGAAAGAAATCAAACGCATTACTAAATAGTGGAGAGTGAGTGCAAAATGCTTATGTAATAATAACACTATCATATATAACGATATAAATCGAACTAGAAAACAAATTATATGATAGTTAATTTAAGTTGGTATGATAAAGTTAAGTCACATAAATATGTTTTACCTACTAATACTATGCATAATAGTATATATTTCAAGGTAAATTACTTTAGCCTCTGATCCCTCACTCAACATAGTTGTCCAAAGTGAGAGAGTATATTTATCTAGTATTGAGCTTATAGGCACTAATATATATATAGACAAATAATAATAGGATGTTGAAAACGAAGAAACCAGACTCTTCACAGAAAAGGGCAGATATAATATAGTGAATGTTTTGCTCATCAATAGCACACCCTTCTTTATATTTGAATTTCAATACTAGTGGCAAAAATATATAATCATGTTATTCTAAGAGCTTTATTTTATATAGTTTGTATGTGTTTTTGTATATATTTAGTTGTTTTTTCGGGGTGGATGCGCTGCTGATTCGTGACAGATTGGGGTCAGCGCCCACTCTCCGCGTGATACTATTTATCATAGATCGTGATAACAAATGAAGATTACTGTGAGCTAAACTTCAGAATTCACTACTTCAATGTTTCTCAGTGTATGCAATAAAATTATCAATATCCTATTAGATACTGAATTTACGATGCATAAACTGACATTAGGTATATAGTTGAAGCGTTTAGTATATACGTTATACTAATTAACTTACTATCTAATTTAAATATTTTCAGATATAAATTTATTTTATTTCTCATAAACAAATTCATAAAAAATAAGTACAATTTATAATAATTAAATATACTTTATAAATACACCAATACCTATAGTCCTGTTTGGATTGATGAAGAGATATGAATGAATATTACAATGTTGTGGCTATGCACAATATTACCTATACTCAAATATTACGTAAGCTGAGAATGTATTGTTTGTTTGGTTCATGACATAAGTTAAGTAATGTATAGTAAAAAGAGAGGCATATAAGACTTAAAAAGCTGAGAAACATGAAATGTTGAGATGCAGGAGGAGGAGGAGGAGGAAGAGGAGGGAATTTGAACATCTCGCATCGAGACGTATGTTAAGATTACCAAAATTACATATCGAACTAAGCACATCAGAGTTGTACCCATAGTAGCAGACAGGACTCCAGTACATAGAATGACATCTGCTGTCGAGGCACAATATAATTATTATTAATTATATTATATAAATATATATACTATCACCTTTTACAATTAAAATTTTTTTATTTATATAATATATAATAGTTTTATAATTTTTAATATTGCGTTGCAAAATATTTTAAGATAAACTTATTGAAATATCTTGATCAGGCGTCCCGGGACGCTCAAATTCCTAGAAACAAATCTATTGCAACAATTTTAAACAATCGTTATATATATATATTATCAAGAATACTAACTGTATCTATATATATAGTGGAATACTATCTGGATCTTATATAATATATATTATATATATAATATATATTATATATATAATAATATATATAAATAGTATTATATTATATATAGCTTTTATATATATAATATTAGTGATGGCAGCAGAATGTCATTTTTTTCGGCATCGTGGGATGCGGATGGGATGTTGATTTAACATCCGCGATTCGATGTTTTATATATATATATATAATATATATATATATATATATATATATATATATATATATATATATATATATATATATATATATATATATATATATATATATATATATATAGCTATATGACATTTCTTGCTCCATTTCTTTAATAGTTTTATTAATATAAATTGTTAACGGGCAGGGTGGGCAGGATGGGGACCCAACTCAAATGCACGCCAACAACCTCTTTCCCCAACCTCCAACTTTATGAAAGAGATTTTACAATGGATTATTATACTTTTTGCACTAGTATTGAAATTCAAATATAAGAAGGGTGTGCTTGAGAAACATCAATTTTTCTGCCTTTTCTGTTGAGAGTCTGTTTCTCTTTTCAACATTTATTGGCATAATATTAGGCCAGCATTGCTAAATACTCTCTCACTTGGAACACTAGTTGGGGGACAGGCCAAGTATTTCCTTGAAAATTTACTTAAGCGTGGGTAAACATTTTGCTTAACTTTCTACCAACTAATATCATCATCATTTGTATCTAGTCGTTTTTCTTGGTGATAGTTTTCAAGCATTTGCACACCTTTTGGTAATGCGTTTGTTTCTTCATCACTACTGGACTGTGGAAATTCTTCCAGTAATTGTTACTGATTTACCTCTAGGAGGCGTTGTTCTTAATTTTTGTTTTTTCCGCTTTTAATGTTCGAATTAATAGACTGTTCTGATTGAAGTTTTTCAACTGCAACTCAATTGACGACTTTAACTTGTTCAATAATGTGTGGCAAAAAAACTTGCCCTTAACGGGATCTAAGTAAGTTGTAATAGTATGAGGTCATTAATTTCCATAGAGCCAAAGCGTTTTTCTAGCTCTAATTTTATTACATTTTTGATTCTTTTTAAACCGTCATCATTTTCATTTGAAGATAGTTCAATGCTTCCTTAGCGTTGTGATTAATGGTATTACATCGGAGAAGAAGCTGTAAGAGGCGCTGATTTTTTTGGCATCCCTAATCTCATGTGACTCTGTGATTCAAATTATTATGAACTTCATGCTGTGAGATCATGAGTTATCATTTCACACAGTTAGTCGAGTCCCATGTCTCTCATTTAAAGGTTGCGTTTATTTTTATTATAAATTCTTTATCAAATCTCGACAATAAATATCGCGCAACATCCGCAGGGCAAAGCGCGGATGCGAATGCGGATGCGGAGCTTTAATAATGTGCGGATAGCGGATGTCCCAGCATTACTAACTATGATATATATATATATATATATATAATATAATATATATATTATATTAATATAATATATATATATATATATAATATATATATATATATATTATATATATATATATAAATATATATTAGTATTATATATATATATAATATAATATATATATATATATATATATATATATAATATATATATCTATATATATATATATATCTTATACTATATATATATATTATATATATATATAATATAGGGGCTCACTTAAAATATAAAATACTATATAATATATTTATATATATATATACTATATATATATATAGTATATATAAGTATATATATGTATTACTATATATATATGATATATATATAAATAAGTATATATAGTATATATATAATAACCCGTATATTTATACTACTCACACTCAATATAATATACTCATATACTCACTATATATATATATAATTTTTTATTTAAGGTTCTAATCTATTAATAAAGACAATTTAAAGGTAAAATAACGCCTCCAAAAATGCACAGTCACAGAGATGGCGTGCAACATGAAACCCATTCTGTAAGAGCTTTAATTTTACATAAGGAAAAGAGGGACGGAATACTCCGGGTGGGGGTGGTTGGGGGTATGGGTAGAACGAACGCAGAAACACAATGATGACCAAGGAAGTCAAATTACTGGGTCAATTCAAGACTTATAACGTCTCATTATTTGAACGGCACATATACGTGTAGGCCTCCCCTCATCAATTTTCATAACGGGTGGCTTCAATTTCTCAGGGCGCGTGGGAAATTTTGGACTCTGAACAGGTGAAGCAACGCTGGCCCGTGGCGCTTCACTTGACTTTTTGATTCATATTAGAGCATGTAAAATTTACCGAGGTAGATTCATATATAAAAAAGTCATTTTTCTTCCCCTTGTGTCTCGAACGGAAAATATTTGCATTAGGAACAAAATAATAAAACTAAATAAAAAACCTTAAATAAGCTTTACTAACACGATATATATACATATATATATATATATATATATATATATATTATATATATATATATATATATAATATATATATATATATATATATATATATAGTATATATATATAATATATATATATATATATATATATATATTATATATATATATATACTTATAGAGCTCTGTTATGTTTTAAGACTCCGTCAGTTTTGATTTTCTTTTTGTTTTTTTTTTTAACATATTGCTAGTATATGATACTAACAATGAATTTTCAGGGGTGATGGACATAATTTAAAAATAATAATATTTTAATAATTATTTAAAATCACATTTTTAACATAAAATTAAAAAAAAATGAAATATCTCAAAAAGTGCGACACTTACAGAAGAAAACTAATAGCATATTTGAAATCAGCGTAAAAAAATCTTAAAATTACAAAAAATGTAAAAAACAAACACAAAAATTTTTTTACGCTAATGGAATAGATATATCTCGAAAAGAGACATTACAGAAAAACCAATTACTAATTTGGAATCCAGCGTGTAAAGTTATTAAAAATGTAAAGTTGGAGCGACGCATCTAAAACTAACAAAAATGACATAAGGACACACTCACCACACTGCTTATAATAAATCTAGTTATAAAGACGATGAACATTCAAATTAGGGGGCTCGAAGCCGACGGGGACAGGGGGGGACGTTTTCCATACCCCTAGGGGAGGGGCGGAGGAACCCCGCGACACCCAATACCAAAGAGCGGGGGTCCGGAGACCCTCCCCGGAGGGGGGGAAATAGTCCTACCCTGTCGTTCCCCGGAAGGCCGAGAGACCCGCGACCTCCTGCCAGTGCGGTATACCCATGGGGTATTCCTTAGTTAAAAAAGAGTCGTAAAACATTAACTAGTCCTATAATTTTTGAATCAGGTGTTTTTTCACCTTAAAATTGACCTGTTAGGATCATATACTCTATAATATATAATTAATATATATATAATATATATATATAATATAATATATATATATATCTATACTATATATATATATATTATATATTATATATATAATACATCATCCACTCAATATATATATATATAAATAATTTGTCAAAACTGACGGAGTCGTAAAAACATAACAGGTCCTATATATATATAGATATATATCGCACTTCCACCCTCACTCACTAAGCTTATAATATATACTGACCGCTACTTTCTATATATAGTAATGACTATATATATATATATAGTATATGTGCCTATATTATAATATATATATATATATATATTATATATATATAAGGGAAAACACAATAAACGTGTGAATATGGTATTATACAACTTCTGAGACAATAATATTAAATATATGGCAAATTTGTAGAAACTGTATTGTGACTACCGAGGTACTAACTTTAACCTAACGCTAACCTAAACCTAACCTAACCTAACGCTAACCTAACCTAACCTAACGCTAACTTAACCTAAATTAATTTTCAATTATTATACAGTTTGTGATCAGGAAACATTAGGAGGTTCTGTTTTTACGCTATCCTTGTTGAGGTGGTTTTGACTATATCCTCACTAGTCAGTAGGACAGTTTCTACAAATTTGCCTATAAATATATATATATATATATATATATATATATATATATATATATATATATATATATATAATATATATATATTATATATATTATATATATATCTAATATATATATTTATATATTTATATATATATTCTTCTCACTTGCACTTGTCAGTCGTCTCTGGAGAAACCGTTCCATTGTTGTGGATCCTCATACACTCTCGTCTCTTAGATCTCATCACTGTTTTCTCCTCTCCTCTTGATCGCTGTCTATACGTTATCTCTCTATCTGATCCTCAGCTTCCCAGCCTCTGTCTCCGGGAGTCTCTATGCATAGTATCTTTTTGCACATCGGTCATTATTCATTCTCTTTACATGTCCAAACAACCTCAGCTGACCCTTTTTTTTATATAAATGTCAGCATGTTTTCTATTCTCAACTCATCTTTTATATCTTCGTTTCTAAACATATCCATTCTTGTTACTCTAAATATCACTCTCAGCACTTTCATTTCACAGGCCTATATCTTGCTCTTAACTTTGATGTTAATCGCACATATTTTGCTACCATAGGTAAATATCGGCCTTAATATACTTACATATATTATTGTGCTTACTTTCCTAGTGATGTGCCGATCTTTAAATAGTGGGTACAATCAGGCCAGTGCTCCATTATATTTACCACATCTATGGTTAAGTTCTAGGGTCGCATCGTTCTCCGCTCCGAAGCATATCCCTAGATATTTAATAAAGTGATCTCTCTGTTCTAATGTTTCGTCTCCCATACTAATATTTACCTCCTCTTCCATTCCTATCAACATAATCTCTGTTTTTCCTCTACTGATATTCATTTCTCTTGCTGTCAATACTTGATTCCCCACTGCATTAAATCTCTGCTAATTCGTCCGCGTAACCAAAGATCTCACCATCCACCTCTCCCTGCACCGGTTTGCCACAATAATCCATAAAAACATGAACAAAATAGGAGAAAGAATGCTACCCTGCTTTACTCCTGTAGTAATCTTAGATCAATTGTTGTTTCTTGTGTGGGTTTTGAAGTTGTATATGTTCTGCTTTATCGCTCTTATCAACTTAAATGGCACATCTTATTCTCTCTTTTCTAAGATATTCCATAAGAGTTTCCTTGGTACCCGGTCAAAAGCCTTTTCTAAATCAACAAGGCTATATTGGTCTATTTGTTAAACTCCCAGCTCTTTTCACAATCCATCTCTGGCGCAAAATTCAGGTTAGTAGTCGATCTGTTTGGTCTGAATCCATGTTGACATTTATTAAGTTTACTCTCAACCATTAATCTCAGTCTACTCTCTAGGATTCTCTCGAATATCTATTGATATGTACTTCATCAGAGAAATTCCTTTATAATTTTTAAAGTCAGTTTTACCCCTTTTCTTAAGTATGCAACATATTGATTTGTTCCATTCTTCTTGTGTTTTCCCTTCATTCCAGCATTTATTTATTGTTTCCTTATACATAACATTCCATCTTCACCAGCATTCTTCATTATTTCTGCTGGTATCATATCATCAATTGCAGCTTTACAAAAATTTTCATTTTTCCCATTGCATATTCGATCTCATCTAGTATGATCGACCATTCCTGTTCCTCCATTCCCCGAACCATCTCCTTCTCAAGTACATCTTCCCCTATATTATTTATAACATTCAGCAGTTTATCGAAATACTCTTCTCATCTGCTAATATCAGTCCGGTTTATCAACAACTTTCCTTCCTCACTTTTTATTGAGTAAGCCCGGTTTCCTTCCTCACTTTTTATTGAGTAAGCCCTGTGTAATGCCTATCCAATAGGTTTTAGCAAAACTATATTTCAGTTTTCTCGTACCTCATAATGTTTGTCTATCTTTTCTCCCTTATAGTATTTTTTAATATATCTATATATATAGTATAATATAATACATAATATATCTCACATTATGATTATTTACTGGTATACTAATAAAAAATAAAATTTTGTGGAATCTTTTTTAAAAACTTTTCATCTATCCTTGTTTTATTTTTAAATTCATATATTATGATATATATATTATTATATATATATATAGATGAGTATAATATAATATATATATATATATAATTATATATATAATATTTACTGATACTTTACTATATTATACATTTTCGATAGCCTCCGTGTAAAAACTCATTGAATGACCACGAATATTAACTAATAAGTAATAATAATAGTAATAATGAATATATAAAAATCAATAAAATAAAAACTATAATTAATAATATAAATATCATATAAATATACAATGGAGTTACAACAGTGAATATCAGAAGGAATAAATTAGAAATACACAGTAGTAAAGAAATAGATATAATATATATATTATATATTATATATTATATATTATATACTATTATATATAATATATATATTATACTATATTATATATATACTATATATTCAATAGTATATCAATTTTATATACTTAAAATACAAGTAGTAAATATATTATAATATATAATTAATATATATATATATATATATATATATATATTAATATATATATATATATATATATATTATATATAATATATACTAATATATTATATTATATAGTAAGTATATATATATATATATATATATATAATATATTATATATATATACTTATATATATATATATAATATATTATATATTATATTAATATATTATATAACTATATATATATGATATATACTATTTATATAATATTATTATATATATAATAACAGCTTTTCATTTTGACAGAATCGTCTTTCTTTGATAGCCTGGCGCGAAATCTTATCGAGAATAGTCCGACGAAAGGTAATTAACCGCTGAACTAAAAGGGATTCCGTTTTCTCCGATTTCATCCGCTTTTGAGACCGCAAACCTCATTTACCTAATTCCACCTTGAAAGTCACAAGCATGCATGGGAATTGAAAATTTTCTATTCTCTTATGTTCGTACTTTTTAATTACACACTTGAGTTCAAAATCTGTATAAAAACATAGAATTCAGATTAGACTGGAAGGCCGCTTAGGCACGGTCAGTTAAGTCCAGCGACTTACCTGCCGATCACCTGTGCTGGAGCAGCAGTAAGGAGACGGAATTTCGAGTTCCTATCCTGTCAATTTCTATAAATCGCAGAGTGGAGTTAAGAGAATGGCGGGAAAGTAGGGGTAAGAAAAAACCCTCTCTTCCTCAATGACATGCGACGAAAGCGAAAACGCGAAATTGTATACCAACGCGCTGAAACCGCTGGCGGATCCCGTAGTGGCGGTGGCGAAAGCGGATCGGTGCGAGGCTGCGCCGGGCAGTGGCGCGGGGCGAAAAACGGGCGCGCGCGGAACGTAAGTGTGTGTGTGTGGTCGTTTGTGTGTGTGTGTGTGTGTGTCCGACAAGAGAGAACAAAAAGGGGGGTAGCGGGCAATGATGTGTGTCATCGGCAACAAAACAAAGGGGTGTAGGGTAATACAAATGTAGTCATGGGCAACTGGAGAGTTAGCGATAGCGGGTGGGGGTAAAGAGATGGAGGGATAGAGAAAGGGGGGAGGGTAAAACGTGTGTGTGTTGTGTGTGTGTGTGGTGTGTGTGTGTGTGTGTGTGTGTGTGGTGGTGTGTTGGTAGGTGTGTATGCATCTGTGTGTAATGAACAACTCGTGTAATGTTAATGACTGCGTAGTCATCAACATACACTCGTCTGTGTGCAACCTACGGTGCAACACATATGTAATATATACATAAACGACCCAATGGGGAAAAGGGGGAAGGGTAATAATAATAATAAATAATATATTATATAAATAACATCATATACCGTACATACAATATATACAATCACGTGTACGCGCGCTACGCGCGCGTAACATCATGTGTAAGTATCTATGCGTGCGTACACACGTGTAAGTATCTACATGTGCGTATTTCATGTGCGTCTTCTTATATCTAGTACTCCTTACTACTGGCGTCGTAAGGTGGTGGTACGCGAGTGTTGGTAAGTTCCCTCGAACACCTGCCGCTAGCGGTACCTATAGAAAAAGAGATAAAGCACAACATCGCCTCGCCAAGATAGAGGGTCAAGTGAACGGAAAGTACAGAACAGTTTTATAAGCCTTCTTGGCTTTTGACTCGACCCTGTCCAATAAGCCGGGTGAAACCGAGCCCCCCAGAATATGAGAACAGTACCCTCACATAGGCGGACAAGACCGTTATATAGCTGGAGTAACTGAGAAGAGGAAAAAAAATCTCGCAGTCTAACAGAACTCCCAGTTTCTTGTGAGGCCGCCCTAGCAACGTTGTGATGTGAGTTTTCCAAAACATTTTTGTTTTTAGTTAAGGCCAAGGATTTATATTGTCAACAAGAGAGGCGAGAGAACCGTCGAAAGAGATATTAAAGTTAGAAGGGGTGTTTTAGAGAGAGAGATTAGGTTAGAATTGAGTTTTTAAAGATTGAATTTCACAAAGGTTGAGACGACCCCAATCGAAATTCTATCCAGATCAGCGAGAATAGAATCGGAAAAGATTATGACGAGAGGCAATTTTAGAAGTAAAAAGGGAGCAGAATTGAAATGAGTTGAAGAATGAGGGTCGAGTCATCGGCAATGAGTGAATAGACATACGAGTGTGCAGGTGAGAAGATCATTAATGAAGAAGAAAGAATAAAGTAAGGAGATAAGACAGAACCCTGAGGAACACCACTATTAACAGAAAAAGAAGAAGAAGTCGCTCCATCAACCACAGCCGATCTTGAGCGACTTGAAAGAAAGCTAGACATGAAGTAAGCAAAGAGAAGGAGGAAACCCAAAGGAGGGGGAGTGGAGACAATGACGCATGCCATACACCGCGGTCCAAATGCGTTTGGATATGTCAACCGCCACCACGCAAGTCTCCCGTAGTTCCTGAGGGCGGAAAACATAAATCGGTTAGATAGGAAAAGTATATCACCAGTAGACCACGAGCGCCGAAAACCGTACTGGCGATCGAAAAGAAGAGAAGAGATTCCAGATGGGTTCCCCCCCCTTTAAAGGAAAAATAAGGGGTGAAAAAGAGGGTTTTTTTAAAAAGAAAAACAAGGGTTTCAAAGATCTTAGATAGAAAATACAGGTGAGAGCTATAGGGCGATACGTTGAAGGATCAGAGCGGCTTCCTTTTCGGAATAGGTTGGACTTGTGCGAGTCTTCAACACTGAGGGAAAGTGTTAGTATTGGACAGACATAGAGAATATAGTTTGAACGAGGGGCGGGGAATAGCACGGAACACACTCCCTCAAAACTCGGGAGGAATGCATCCGGGCCCCCCGCCTTCCTAACGTTCATAGATCTCAGGAGACCATGCACCCGATCAAATGTAATCCAGGAAAAGACATAGGACACCTGAGAGGAGAAGGTGGAGGAGGAGGAATTGCCAGAATCGTCCAGGGGTTGAGTTAGAAGGAAAAATAGAGGCCCGAAGTAAGATTGGCCTTTCAGTTGAGAGTTAGCAACACAGAACCACAGATGAATAAGCAGGAGGAAAGGCAGAATTTACAGAAGTTGTTAGAGATGTTTTTGCAGAGGCCAGAAAGATTTGTCAAGTAGGAGAACCAAGGGAGATTGCCGCACTTTCGTTTGATGAAAGCCGCTTTGCTCGTCGAGAGTATCTCTGTTTCTAGCTGAATAAAATTAGCAAGAGTGATAGGCAGAACGAGAATTTTTCCACACCCCGATAAGCGCTGTCCTCTAGCCTGAAATGCCAGAGATACAGGCACGATCGACCATGATTATTGGAGGAGAGAAGAGTTAGCTCGAAGAAGGAATGAACCTGCTCATCCCGTCGACGATTACAGCTCCCACCTTAATGGCAGAAGCCGAAGCGTCATCAGAGTCAAAGCAGTCATTCCAATTATAGTTAGCGTAGAAGCGACGCAAGGCCCCCCAATCACCCCGATCAAAGTGCCAGAAAAAACGCGTAGGGCAGGATGGAGTAATATTCTTTAGTAATATTCTTTTAAAATATTCTTTAGTAATATTCTTTTAAAATAATTTTCTAAGTAAAAAATGTGACGTTAAATGTTTCTTTAATGCTTTTAAACTAAGCTATACTTATTCATTTATTTATTTTATTTATTTATTTATCTATTTATTTATTTACTTAATATTTATTAACTTGTTTTATTCAATTTTATTTTATTTAAATTTTTATTTTATTTTAAACTTTTAAACTAAACTTTTTATTTATTTGTTTATTAATTAATTTATTTATTTATTTAATATTCATTAACTTGTTTTATTCAATTTTATTTTATTTTATTTTATTTTCAGAGACTTCCCCCAAAGGGGGCTAAAATAATGATAATGCCTATGAAAATAAAAAATGGTGAAGGCTCCCCTGCAAGAGTGGCAGCTCGATTACCATATAACTGAACTCTTTATACTAATAAACAGGAAAAATACTTTAATTTTTTTATATAATTAAAATTTTCACTTATAATTTCTCATTCAATGTTTTTGAAACGCCCTCTGGTGGAACGTGGTTAAAGATTTAATTTTTTAATTTCATTTCTCAATAAAGAACTAGTTCTAATAATATTATTGCTTCACAAACACTTTCTGTCATATTAATAAAGAATAAGAATGAAAAAACGTACTTTTTTTTACGAATCCCTTCGGAGAGCGTAGGGTAAACATTATCTAACCTTATCAATAGGACATAATATATAAGCTGTATAATAATATTTTAGTTTCATTTGCCAAAATATTATTATTACAATCAAAGGAAATTTTTTCTTATAGATTTTAGCTGGGAACTAAATATGATCAAGCAAGTAACAAATTTCAAAGATTTTTTTTTTTTTTTTTTAATTTTTTTTTTTATTTCCGTTAATAAATTGCTTCCTTTTATTTTTTTTGTTTTTGTTATTTTGGTATTTTTAATTCAAGTAATATTTCAAAAGTTATCTTCGGGAAAGCTACACCGATAAAAAATTAGAAGAATCTAACTATTTTCCTCTCTATTCTATTGAGATCCACCTAGCTAGGAAATCATTCAGCATTCTCAACGATCTAGAACACTTCATTAGGAACTTGCACTTGCACTTGCACATAAATGTCAGATCGTCCTAAGCAATTCTTGAATACTATTCACTTCTGCTTCGCCAATACTCCTTTGAGAATAAATACGACATGTTCCTGCTAATCGGTAAATCTAACCTCAGTCTTGTACCTCTAAGTAATAGCTTCTGTAAATCAGTCTTTCCTTATCTTATTTGCACTGACTAATCTGTAGCTAACATTCCTTCTGAAAAGGCAAATCTCTTCGACCTGCTTTCTTTCATCTAATTCCACCCTGAACAATTTTGGTATTCCTCCACATAATGCTTCTCTCAGGTGTTCCATGGCTCTGCCAGTGATTACACATGATCACCAGGTACATGATATCCTGATGTCAGTGGGCTTCAGGATGACTAGTGGCCCCAACTAGAGGACACTTTTTTGACACTTTGATCCTGCAACCTGATCGGACTTCCGTTCATACATTTGATTTGCCTTGGAATAATAATTATTACTTCATCGGAACAGGTCCTTTGAGGTGCGCAGAACACAAAATGAGGTGATTATCAAATTATTGAGTCGACATTCTATTATATTTTCTCTCAAGCAAAAATCATAAACCATGGATTA
>JABUQX010019836.1:45000-74107 GCA_015478945.1 Trachelipus rathkii
TGTGTGATTTTGATAGTGCAAGAAGGAATACCTATTTGGGGAATGAGGTAATATATAGGTAGTGTGATAAAGTTGAAGAATGGTAATTCAGCAGCTATAAATGGAATTATTGGCGAAATTATTAAGAATGGAGGCGAGGTTGTGATTGCCTAGATATTTAAGTTGAGCAACAAAGCGTGTGTGGAACGTATAGTTCCGAACGATTGGAAGAGAGTAGTAATAGTACCCTTGTTTAGAGGTAAGGAAGATAAGGGGAATTAAAGTAACTATGGGGAATAAGTTTATTGATTAATTATTTATTGTAGGGAAGATATATATCGGTATTTTAGTTGAAAGAATGCGTCGAGCGACGCTAGTGATAAGTGTGTTGGTGGTAGGATTCCGAATGGAATAAAGAATATGTGTGAGGATAAATGAAATTAAAGTGAATGGTTTAATATTAAAAGTAGAGTGAGGCAGGGATCTGTTATTCTCCTTGGCTATTTAATCTGTATATGGATGGGGTGATAAAAAAAAATTAGAGATAAGGGTTGTAGGAGAAGGTATCAGACTGATGGAGAATGGAAGAAAGTGGAGGATGGCCTGCTTATTGTACGCTGATGATTTGGTTTTGTGTGGCGAATCTGAGGAAAGTTTGAGAGAATTGGTAGAGAGGTTTGACAGGGTGTTTAAAAAAAGATGTGCTTGCAAGTAAATGCTGATAAGAGTAAAGTGATGGTAATCATGATGGGTGGTAAGCAATTGGAACAAGCGTCTGAATTTAAATATTTAGGTTATATGTTGGATGAAAAGGGAACAGATGATACAGATTGTGGTAGGAAAGTTGTGAATGGTAGGAAGGTGGCTAGTGCAATTAAATCCTTGGTGAATACAAAAGAACTAAGTCTAGAGCGTGCTAGGGTTTTGCATTAGTGTATGTTGTTACCGGTGTTAATGCATAGTAGTGAAACAATAATGTGGAATAAGAGGTATAGATCAAAGGTACAATGTGTTCAGATGAAAAATCTTAGGGGCATGTTAGGTGTGAGAAGAATTGATAAAATGAGGAATGAACGTATTAGTGAGTTGTGTGGTGTGAAGAAAGGCGTAAATGAGAGAATAAACGGAAATGTATAAAGATGGTTTGGTCAAATGTAAAGGATGGAAAATAGTAGGTTGGCTAAGCGGATGTACTGTATGGTGGTGAGTGTGCTGGGAATCAACCGGCTGGGAGACCGAAGAAAAAACGAACCGAGTCAGTAAAGAAATATTTGAAGGAAAGGAATGAGTTTTGCTGGGGAGGAAAGAAAGTTCCATAATAGAAGTGAATAGGGTTTTTGGTTGTGGTCCTTGCCGAAGGGATGAACCCTACATTTACAAAATACCACAGTGAGGGTCCGTCGGGGTCTTGTGAAACCCTAGGGTGGATTTTTTTTTTTACTGGGACGAGCTCTAAAACTAAGGGTATGAGGGGATGATAGGGGCTGTCCTTTATACTTACATGTTCTTATACTAACATTTCTGTTGTCCAGTGTATAGCTGCGTCTACCTCTCTACCTTCCAATTTCTGGGAACTTTGATTATAGAAGTTCAAAAAAATTAAGATTAAAAAGCCAAGTAAAAGAAATAAAAAGTATGGTAAAAAAAAAAGAAAAAAAAAAAAAAAAAAAAAAAAAAAAAAAAAAAGATAAAGAAAAAAAAAAAAGAAAGAAAAAGAGAAAGAAAAAAAAAGTAAAGAAAAAAGGAATAAAATGGAAAAAAGTTTAAATAAATGTTATTAATCAAGTTTCTCTAAAATAAATAACGTATATATACATATTATAATAATCTAAAAGTAATAGTATAAGATATAACATTATAGCAAAAATAAGAATAGATAACAAAGATAAAAAGCAAATAATAAGGAATTAAAATTATCACAATATTTATTATTTTCTACTTCTATTATTTATTCGATCTTACTTCTTTTTTTTCTCATTTACTTTTTTTTCATCTCTTATTATATTATATTATTTTATTTATGACTATATTATTTATTATGCAAAAATGATAAAATTTACTATCTTCTATTCCAATTATTTTTGTTCACTGGGCCAGAAAATGTTAGTTATAAGAAATTTGTTTAAAGTTAATTAAATTAAATATATAATAGGATCAATAGCTCATATATATAATATTTCAACTATACTACTAATTCATAATAATACTATATATATATTAGTTTTTAGGAGCTATTATACAGACTTTGTAAATATAATAAATTAAAAATTAAAACTTTAATAAGATGAGTTTATTATTTATCACAATATGAACTCATACGTTATATACGTAGATATAACCCTCACTTAGTTAGGTATTTATTTGTTAAATAAGCTGAACAGTTGTTTTGAGCTTTGGTAAGTTCGTATAAAGGGACGAAAGGTAATCGCAAGTACTTATTATCATTTACTCTCTCTGCTGTCTAATCTCAAATTTGTGAGTCTCTTAAAGGTGGGTTTCTATACATTCGAAGATAAAAACCTCTAATCTAACAATTTTTCACACTTGCTATAATCTAAGAATTAAATTAACTGGTTTATTGTAGTTAAATAGTTACCACTATTAATGCAAGTAAACAAATAAAAAAAAAAAGTTTTCGGACTATGGTCTCTGGTGTACTCGGTTGTAGACGTATATCATATAGGACATAAATATAATACCATTCATATAATATATACTACTTTTCACTTATATATATATATCATATATATATAATATATATTTATATATTAATCTATATTATTTATAAATAATACTGATATACTTATATTCGGTTGTATCTATATAGTTTAGTTTTGTACTTTATAATTCTGTTATATACTTGAGGTATTTTTCCTGAACAGCCGGTTGATTCCCAAGCACACTCACCACCATACAGTACATCCGCTTAGCCAACCTACTATTTTCCCATCCTTACTTGGAACCAAACGGATTTTACATTTCCGTGTATTCTCTCATTTCGCCTTTCTTCACCACCCAACACAACTCACTAAATACGTTCATTTCCTCATTTTACTGTTTCTAAAAAAATACTGCCCTTGTTTTAAATTTTTAACCATTGTACATTAGATTTAGAAGAGTAATTCACATTATTGTATTCACTATTTACCATAGTCCAACAGAATCTCATTTTTAAGTATTAGTAATTTATTCAATTCCAACTTAACACCAACTTAACATCAAAAGGAGAAAACAGCATGAAACAACTTTTCCTACCACAATCTGTATCATCTGTTCCCGCTTCATCCAACATATACCTAAATATTAATCTCAGACGCTATGTCAATTGCTTCCACCATCATGATTACATCCACTTACTCTTATCGCATTTACTCTGCAGCAATCTTTTATATAATATATATAATAATATATCATATACCTACTACATTAGTTACACGAGGATAGATTCAAACATTCAAATGGTAAAACAATATTTTCCGTTAGACAATATTGACAGGCTACTATAAAACCTATTGACTATTAAAAACTTTTTATGTCGTTGGTTGCTTGTTTTCAGTCTGGTTGTCTGTATGTGTTTTTTACTATATACTCATTTCTCGTACTAACGAATATCCGCCAAACAGCAGCGTTAACAAAACACCTATCAATAATATAGGCGCAATGATACTGTTGCTAATAGGTTAACGCTGGCTAATATGACGACAAAAAGACAGAATTCAGAATTGTAGCTATAAAAGTATATAAGAAGGCGGCCCGTTAAATTAGTATTTGCAGGCGACATTCCACTCGCAAAATCGGGCCATGCACTCTATCGCGTCTTAAAAATGTTAAGGAACCCTAAAAAATCACCTTTTGTTGCTCATCGCCAGAATTCAAATGGCTAAATCAAGACATTTAATTCTTACTGTGACTATTAAATAACTCCGCGCACGCCAAATGTATTAACATTTTCTCAACATAACTCTGTGAAACAAATCTCATTTCATAAATCAAACTATATAATTCCTTCCACAAACAGCTACATACCTTCAATTAACTCATTTCAGCACAGTTGTTGACTTAAAACTACTTATACTATTGTTAGATTCATACACATAAATGCACTGTCTTTGCTTACGCATTAACAATGTACACTCATTGAACTGTGTTGTCTCCTCTCCGTGTTTCTATTCTGTTTCTATTGAATATGGATCGTAATAACCACGTGTATTCATAAATAAGAAATACAGAAAAGACAATTATTTTCATAAAATATGAACTGTAATAGGGATGGTCACGGGCGGCAAAATAGTTCCTGCAAGCACAGAGAAATATACTCCAACCGCAATTTGTCATCAACCGCGCTCGAGGGTCCTTTTTTCTCACTTCACTTTCATACTTCAACGTTCTGTCTGAAAACTCAGGGATAATTTTTATGCAAGTCCACAAGAGTGGCATTATGCTGCTGGGTAAGATTAGTTCGATAAGTCTATTTCGCATCAAGTAAATGATTTTAGCAATGAAATACTAGTTATCTGATAAATTTTCTGTAGCATCTCTGAACTATATAGCAACGCTGAGTAACTCTGGTACGGTTCTACAGTTAGAGAAATTCCGAACCAACTCCTATGTAATTATGCGAAGTTACTAAACAACTAGAGGCTTGCATACAGTTTAACAACCGTAACTCACCGTTCCATGAGGCGTTCCAGTACTCTATTGCCTTCCGAACCGCACTTTGACTATGCTCGCTCGTGTTTTATTTGTCAATGTTTTTTGAATAAATAGTATTACGCATAACCAAAAACTTTTTAATCGCAGGTTATACTTACCCCGACATATTATTGGTCGCTCTACTTTACAAGAACAGCTATTCGTTTACACGTTGCCTCAACTTACACACATTTATGAGGGCCGAACGCAGAAATCCTCATCGCCTATATAAAATAGATATCAATCGCTCCACAACATCGTATATTTCAGTAAACTATTCGGGGATGGATAATATTTTCTAGGCAATCGATCATGTACATATATGTTTCGAAGGTCCGTTCCTTAGGACTTAATGGCCTATATTTTAAGCCATACTATATAACTTTTTGAAACATTGCCAGCCTTCCGTTGAACGCTCTTTTTGCTTTGCATCTCGATGTATAACCCTTCTTCACGTTGACGCAACCAACGAGTTGACATTGGTTACTTAATGATCTGATCGCGGTCTTCCATCGTTTCGGTAACTCTGCACACTATTAGCTGGCTTTCCAGTCAGTCACGCTAGAACCGCAATCTTGAAATGAGACTTTGCCCAATGCAAAACTTAAGATATGGCTCAGGGGCAGGTGCCCCGGTGCCCAGTGCTCCGTCGGTTTCCCCAGTTCTTAAGGTATCTTTACAAGACCCTTTCCGGGGAATCAAATTTTAACTCTTTTTCCGGAATTTAATATGATTGAGGCATGTTGAAAATATTGGAGCCAAAAGATCATTCTTAAGATCTCTCCGTAACTTATTATACACACCCTATATATACCCTTTCTCCAATCGACATCCGTTGAAGACGCTAGGATAAGGATTATGAATGGATCAAATTTTGCAACCCAAAAACGATCTAAATAACTAGTACCTCCTGGTTACTTTAGGGGTTTGGCAAAGCTTATACCTTCGTTTTTCGAATAAGATTACATATATCTAACGCTAAACAGCACATACAGACAGCCAGACGGAAAACTAAGCCACTTCATTAACTCGTTTACTCCTCCGTATACTCTTTAGTGAGGTAACTTTTAGCGCTTTATTTTTTGGGTGTCCATGTTCTTCTATCAGTTACCAAAAATTTTTTAACCACATAATCTTTTCTGACCCACATCGCCCTGATTGCTTTAGAGGTTGTTTTTCTTGGCACAGATTTGTTGCACAACTCAGAAGATTTTGTCAGTAGGAGAACCAAAGGAAGTTAGCGCACTTTCGTTTTCACATTTCGATGATTAAGCACTGCTTGGGCCTACGGGTACGAAGAGTATCATCCCTGTGTGCACATTGAATCCTAGCCCCAATGAAATTTTGATCAATATTTAAATGTGACTGGAAATGTTGATTGGACGCAACTTTAAAGACGTCAGCAATTCTTTCCACTCCCCTCATATTTTCGCACTGTTCTAACTAACTAGGCTCCTTGAATGGGCCTTATTGAGGAGGACTAAGCACGATCGATACCATTTTGGTTTTCATGAGCTGAGAAAAGTTTACTGTTGAAATCTGCAATTGGGATATGAAAAGCTGCCTTAGTACCTAATCATTTACGATTTCTATAGCACCCCTCTCCTTATTTCTTTTAAATTTTTATACCCTTTCCATTCATTTCCTAACTGATTTAGCCAATTTGCTATCATCTACAAACTTGGAACTTACGACCCAATTTTGTATTTAGTCCTGGTCTAAAATATTTTTTATTTTAACCTATATATAGGATTATTTCCAGCCAACTTGACCCCTACTTCGTAAATTATGTTACAGGACCACAATACTGTCCTCCTCATTTGCATTTTATAATAATTATTTTTCTGTCAGTGTCCTCCTTGGTGGAATTTTTTTTATTACCTCATATTTTTATTTTTATTAAATTATTATTATTATGTTTCCTTATTATTATTCATTTGATTATTTATTATTTTATTATTATTATCTATTATATTTATAATATTTATTATTATTTATTATTATTATCTATTATTTTATATTCATTGAATTATTTATTAACTTATTTTATTATATTAATTTGTTATTATTATTATTTATTTTACTTTAATTCATTAATTATACTATTATTGGCATTTATACCTAGAGAGACTTAAGGAATCTAAAATTTTTTTGATCGCTTAGATAATTTCGGAGGGTTTGAACCCCCCGACCCCCCTGTCTACAGCCTATATATATTATACTATATATATAGGTAATATATATTATAATATCATAAATATATCCCTATCCACATAATACTATTTATACTATTATACTTACCTATATTATATATATACTATTATATTACTCTTTATACTATATACTGTCCTTCCGCACCTATTATATATATATAATATATTATATATACTATAAATTTACAATATAAATGGATAAATATTAGTATATCACAAACCTGCAGCAATAACTAAATCTATTAATCTATTTTAACTTTTAAATACAATCCAAATTATAATTAATATTTAATAATATACTTCCTTAATAGGTTATGATATATAAATATCCAAAATCCTTTATTACAATATGATATCTAAATAAACGTACGGTAAACACCTATAATAACTTTTATAATTTATTGCTATATTATAGCTACCTATACCGCATTTAAGACGTTAATTTAGTTGCTATCACCCAATTTATATCAAAGCACCTGAACTATTTTACGGGCTATAGGGCTGATTCTATACGCTATATTAGACTGTGGTGCCCGTATATTGATTTCATCTACTACTCGCTCACTCGTATACCTCATTACACTATATATACCTTATAATCTAATAATATATATATACCTATATAACTCAAATATCTATATATCTATATAAATATATATATATATATATATATATATATCCTGTACCTAGTACTTATTTCTAGTTATTACTATATATTATATTACTTTAGTATTATAGTATCAACATAGCTAAATTACCATTCACCACTTTTATTATAATCACAATCTATACCTACTCATTTACATATTACACCGTGAGTTATATTTCTTCTATTCTCTATACTACATAGTATATAGCCTATTTAATATATATTTCGCAGAGATGAGAGAGAAAGAGAAATAAAATTTTTCAACTATATTTTTTTCATAATACATCGTCATCGCGATCTCGTCACTCCCGTCAAAAAGGGGTTTACTATACCCCACCGGGGGCATTCCGCCAAAGATTTCATAAATCGTGGCCATCTACTATATACTATTATATCTAGGCTAAGTTACTTGTATATATAGTAATATATATATATATATATAATATTATATTACTATATATATATATATATCCTATATATATATAGTTATATAATAGGTATATATAATATGATATACTCTATATCATTTCTATATTTATATCTACTACGTCTAATATCTATATGCTTATCTAGTACTCGTATATCGTATATAGTATACTATATATAGTATGGTGATATATTAATGTGTGTTATAATTTTATGTAAATTATAATCCCTTTTTATATAAAATATTTCAAGTAATGTGATTCTACCGATCAGTTTCTTAGAGTACAATAGGTAATTCGGTATGAATTATACGATATAGAGAATAATTATAAATAAATCGAATATAAAAATTAAATATTTAAAATTAAAAATATAAATAATATAAAAATATACTACATAATAATTAAACATATAATAAATTTAAGAATATTAAATGGATAAACATATAAAAATTTCACATTCTAGATAATATAATTTAATCTATCAATATAAGAAGAAAATGTGAAAGCGATGATACATGCTAAAACTTTCAAACCAAAATATTATATTCATATAAATCAATATATAAATGTGAATATAAATCTAAAAATATAAAAATATAAAAATATAAAAATATAAAAATAAATAAATAAATAAATAAATAAATAAATAAATAAATAAATAAATAAATAAATAAATAAATAAATAAATAAATAAAATAAATAAATAATAATAATAATAATAATAATAATAATAATAATAATAATAATAATAATAATAATAATAATAAATACTAATTGAATAATATATATATTAATAATAATATATATTACTATTATATTATATATATATAATAATAATAATAGAATAATAATAATAATAATAATAATAATAATAATAATAATAGTAATCCTACCTCCTGAATAAATGCGTCGCATGTTTGATCATTTTGAAGTGAAAAATTTGAAAATTTATCTAGATCATCAAAATACAAATAGTTAACTGATGAACACATTTTATATTTTTCTTCGAGTTTTCGTAGCTTTCTTCTCATTGTTATTTCTTTTTTGCTTCCATATTCATCATTCAAATTTTCATTTTCCATATTAGTTAGCAATTTAAGGTCAGATTCAATAGTTTCCTTTTTACTGCAAATTTTCGACATTTTGTTGATAAAGGACAAATTGGAATTTAATTTTTCTTTTAAGTTTTCAATATTGGAAATTTTAGTTACATCTATACTTAATAGTTTTTTCTCACATTTGGAGTTTCCTTAATGTTGTAGAATAATGAAAATAATAAAAATGTTGAAATAAATATTTTTAAAATTTTTTTTCAAAAAATTGATTTCGGGGAAAACCGGTCAGTGGCGTAGGGGAAAACCGGTCATTAAATATTATTTGGTTTGTGCTTATAATTATAATTATAATTTAAATGTTAAATAGAGTTTAATAATGTTATAGAATTAATTTGGATAGAAAAACACAAGTCTAAGTTATATTTTATTAACATTTTGCAAACGTTGATTTTTTACAAAATTTTGAAATTTTATTTTCATTTTTTTATGCTAAATAAGCATTGAAAAAAAGAATTATGACAATAAATTTTAATAATTTCTAATAATAATATTTCAACTTTTTAACAAAATAGGCACTTTATATTATGAGTAGGCCTATGTACGCACATTTCACGTAAACTTGACAAAAAAAAATTTACAATATTATAATTTAAATTATGACAATCAATTTTAATAATTTTAATAATAATAATAATATTTGCACTTTTTAACAAAATAGGCACTTTATATTACGAGTATGTACGCACATTTCACATGAACTTTTTTTTTATCCTTACACTAGATAGAAGAAAAATAGGTATAGAAAACATTAAACAAATGTCTTATAGTCTACCATACATAAAATTAAATAAAATATTAAAAACTAAAAAAAATTGACATTTTTATATAAGTTTATATTGACCGGTTTTCCCCGACCCGACCAGTTTTACCGAAAATGAAAACACTTAATAACTTTAAAAATAAGCTTAATATTTTAAATTTTTTACATGGAAAATGTTAAAAATATACTTCCCAATATGCATCTAAATCGAAATTCTGATATCTTAATTCTACGAGATTCACCAGGTCTTAGAATTTTTTTTCAATTTAAATTTTTTTTTCCAAATGGGGGAAATTTTTTTGACTTGTAGGTGTAAGTTATTTACTTAAATTTTTATATATGGTTAAAATATATTCTATTTACTACTTAAAAAACCTTTCTCCAATTGAAAAATGTTTTTATTTACAAAAATATTATGAATATTAAAAAGTGACCGGTTTTCCCCTCTGTGACCGGTTTTCTTCTCCCATTTTATGGTTTATATATATATTTATATTTCATTATATATATATATAACATATTTATATATATATATATATATATATATATATTATATATATATATATATATATATATATATATATATATATATATATATATATATATATATATATATATATACAGGGTGATTCAAAATTATGGTAAAAATTTTTGGTAACTGATAAGAAATGCAAAATAAAGGTAAAAGTTCCTATAAAGGTATGACGTAATGTGTTTAGTTTTCCTTCTAGCTGTCTGTATGTATTTTTTAGGTTACAAACCCTATATTTGGGATGAGTACTGTTGTGTGTAGTGCTAATGATGACAAAAGAAGTATCAAATTTACTATAAATTTTAAAAAAATGGCGACCGTTAAATGTATTTGAGGCGACATTCCATGAAAGCGGATGACTTAGGTTAAAATGTTAAGGAACCAAAAAACACCTATTGTTGTACGCAGAATCAAATGGTATAACATTTAATAAATTATGACTATTAATAAGGGAGAATGTAAATTTTAGTAATTGAAAACATCTCATTTAAATAATAACAACTCTTCCACAAATAGCTACTCCTTCCATTAAACATTTCAGCACATTGTTGACCAAAAGAAAACTACTGTATGCAATAAATGCACTGTCTGTTTGTGTTACGTATTACAATGTAACTCATTGACTGTGTTTTACGTGTTTCTTTTCCCAGTATTGAATATGGAACGAATTACAGAGTGTATTCATACTTGAAATAGCTACATCCATCTAATGTATGGGATGGCATGCTGCAATAGTTCTGCAGCAAGATGTTTGTACCAAGAGAAATATCCCAACCAAATTGTCCAAGAGCAAGGTTTTTTGCCACTTCATCAACGCCTGTCTGAAACAGGGTAATATTTGCAGTCCAAAGAGCACACTAATGCAGGCAGACCACGATCTACTAGACTGTTGATTTAGAAGAATGTTCTTAATGAAATTTCTGAGCATCCTGGAAAGAGCACACGAGAATTGTCACTACAGTCGAACCAATCTAGTATTTGGAGGTTACCACACGAGCAACAGTTACACCCATACCATGTCCATCAGGTACATACTCTATTGCCACGTGATTATGCTCCTCGTGTTGTTATTTTCAATGGTTTTTTGAACAAATGTATTGACAAATTAAACCTATCATGCAATAATAATATGTCTATCTCCTCCTATTCCGAATGAGTTATTCATTCCTCAAATACTTTTAAACTGCCACCATTTTTAAATTTAGAGTTTGTAACTTAATTGGTTTTGTAGATACAAGATATTTAGCAAAAACACATACAGACAGCCAGACGGAAAAATAAGCACATTATGGCATACCTTAATTACCTATTTATATATATATATATATATATATATATATAGCAGTTATATATAGTATATAGTATATATATATATATATATAGTATATATATATATATATATATATATATATATATATATATATATATATATATATATATATATATATATATATATATATATATATTTTTTTTTTTACCGATGGGGTTGGTAATCCTTGTACATATAATAACAGTAACCTTTCTTATGTTGTGCTGATACGCGGAGGTATATAAAATAAATAATGATTTTTCGTAATTTATTCATTCCTAAACAATTTAACTTTCTCTGAATCGTAAAACAGTAATACAAGCTGTTGCTTTAATTTGGGAGGTACCTTAGAACAGTCTCTACAATAACAATTCGTAAAACATTAACACAGGCAAATCAGGAAATAGTAGCAATTCATTTCAATTTCAATAAATAAGTAGACCGGTTAACATTAATTCGGAACTTTACCAGTTGCACATACATTATAACAGTTTCTTCGGTAATAATTTAAATTCCCATAAAACAGTAACACAGATAAATCGGGAAACCAGTAGCAATTCATAAAACAGTAATACATGCAAATCAAGAAATACAATACTCATTTCAAATTCAATAAATAAGTTAGCAAAAATTCGTGGCTTTACAAATTAAACATACAGTATAACAGTTTCTTCGGCAGTAGTTTAAATTTCCATAAAACAGTGACACAAGTAAATCAGTAAACAAAATACCCATTCCAAATTCAGTAAACCAGTAGAACAAGTTAGCATCAACTCACGCTCAATGAGTATACCAACCTTCTTTAATTGTAACAGTTAACATATATAACGCATAAAACCCGAAACTGTCTTTTATCAATAGAAACCAACTCTGCCTGCAAATATACATTTTAAAAACACCACCTATAAATATAAACCATTACGCAGCTTGTCTGGCAACACGCCGTAACCATGGCAACCATCTGCGAGAATTCACACCGTACAAGTTACTACTATTTTTAAGTCAAGAAGAGTTCCCTTTAGCAAATCTATCGTGGCTATCAACATTGCACCTTTGTTCTCAATTTAAATAGCGATCATTAACCCTGGATGATGCACTTGGGTGATATGAAACGTCACAACTGTATTCAACTTTTCAGGCTCAACTAAATATCGCCCCCACACTAGTTCCCCTAGAAATAAAAATAACACTTATTAATTTCACTTATAAAAAATAATACCCTTTAAATAAAATCTCAATCAAATCTATACATACCGATAAGGGGCTTTTCCTTTACTTCCTGTACCTGGGCAATCTGGTCTCAAACAAACTTTTCAAATACTTCAGTCCATATAATCCCTTCGTAGTTGATTGCTCTCTATGACAATATATATATATATATATATATATATATATATATATATATATATAGCAGTTATAGAATATAAATATATATATATATATATATATATATATATATATATTTATAAGCAACATTATATATATATATATATATATATATATATATATATATATATATATATATATATATATATATATATATATATATATATATATATATATATATATATATATATATATATATAAAATCTTCATCTACCTCCTATCCCCAGATTGGGGGTGAGGTGCGTAGCATACACTGGAACAGAAAATAGTAAAAAATATGAGGCAAGTTGAAACTCCCTCCCCCCCCCTTTTACCATCCCTTTTATACCCTTAAGTGACAACTCGTTGCAGTCAGAAAAATCCACCCTAGGGTTTCATGAGACTGCAGACCCTCACTGTGGTATCTCATGAATGCTGGGTTCATCCCCTGGGAAAAGCCCACAACCATATTCCCTCACAAAACCCTGCCATTCACTCCTGTTATGCACCTTTCTTCGCCTCTATCAAACTCACATTCTTCTCCTTCAGGCATTCCTTTACTGACTCAATCCACTTTTTCTTTCGGGTCTCTCTAGCTGGTCAATTCCCAGCACACTCACCACTATACATCCACTTAACCATGAACTATCATTCATCATTTTCATATGACCAAACCATCTCGATGTACTCTTGTATATTCTCTCATTTACTCTTTTCTTCACACCACACAATTCCCTAATGCTTTTATCAAATCTTGCACCTAACATGCCCCTAAGACTGTCCATCTGAACACTTTGTACTTTAGATCTATACCTCTTATTCCAGACCAGAGTTTCACTACTATTCATTAACACAGGTTACAACATACCCTCATGCAAAACCCTAGCACACTCAAGACTTGGTTCCTTTACATTCCCCAAGGATTTAATTGTACCAACCACCCTCCTACCATTCACAACTTTCCTACTACACACTGCATCATCCCTTCCCTTTTCATCCAAAATATTTCTTAAATATTTAAGCTCACATACTTGTTCCAGTTGCCCACCATCTAACATGACTTCACACCGTGGGCTCTCCTCACTCACTACCATAACCTTACTCTTGTCTACATTTACTTTCAAACCCCTCCTTTTACACATCCTGCCAAACCCCTCTACCAATCCACTCAAACTCTGTTCAGATTCACTTCACAAAACCAAATCATTCACATACAATAAGCAGGGCATCCTCCACTCTCTTCCATTCTCCATCATTCCAACACCTTCCCTGCCTCCCCTACCTCTAATTCTTTCCCAACTCCATCCATATACAAATTAAATATCCAAGGAGACATAACACATCCCTGCCTCACTCTGCTATTAATATTAAACCAATCACTTTCAAATTTATTCTTATAATAAGCTTCACTATTTCATAGGCTAAACTTGTGATTTTATTCAGGCCTCACCACCAACACCACATATCACTTAACACCTTGCCACAGAGCTTCTCTACAAATCCTGTCATACAGCTGTTAGAAGAGTCCATAAAACCTAAATACAAATTTTTCTTCTGATTTTTTCAATCATTTGTTTCAATGTAAAAATGTGATCCACACATACATTCTCTACCACTTCTAAATGCACCTTGTTCTTCATCAATCAGTCCTTCAGTCAGTTGACATACTCTTTCGACCAAAATACCAGCATATATCTTCCTACAACAATATTCAATAAACTAATTCCCCTATAGTTTCTACAGTTCCCCTTATCTCCCTTACCCTTATATAAGGGTACTATTACTGCTCTACTCAATTCCTTGGAACTATATCCTCCATAAACAGTTAACGCTGTTACACAATATCCAAATCCATTCAATCACAATCTCTCCTCCATTCTTGACCATTTCACCAGTAATTCCATCTATGCCTGCAGTTTTACCATTCTTCAACTTTCTTACTCTACCCATTACCTCCTCCTTACGAATTACCTCATCCCTAAAATACCTATTTCTTCTTGCACCATCAAACCCACACACATTCACTATCACCTCTTCATTACTGTCAATGTTATGCAGATTTTCGAAGTGTTCCCTCCACACTCTTCTCACATCCATTTCATCAATTACGAATGCACCATCCCTATTCATCATTCTATGCAGATTCCCATTACTCTCATTATTAACCTTTCATACTTCCTTCCAGAAAAGCTTCCTATTCCCTTGTAAGTCCCCATTCATCCTCTTTCCAAACTTTTCATTTACCTCATTTTTCCTTCTTTACTCTTCCTTTTTTCCTCCTTATATAAATTCAAACACCTTTCTTTTGAAACCATCATTGGCTTATAGTGCATTCAACCATGCCTCTTTTATTTTTAATTCTTACTTTCTACTTTAGCATAACCACATAGCTACTTCTTTTGCACTACTAACAAACGCTTCCTTCATTTTCGTCCAGATTTGTTCAGCTTCATCTTGTTCATATTCAACTGATTTATTTGCAAGTGCTCTTAAATACTTTCCTTATTACCTTGTTCACTTAACTTCTCACTCTTAATTCTTCCAACTTCCTTCCTTAGCACCTTAGTAGTATTTCAAGCCCCTTACTAACTTAATCTTACATAAAATAGCATAATGTTCTGATAATCCCATCCCTAACCCTCTCAATGATTTAACATCCATCACATACCTCAACCACCTCCTACAACACAAAATCAATCATACTTTTCACTTCAATACCATCTCTTTGTACACCAACTCTAGTATACTACCTATGAATATTCTTGTGTTTGAAGAAAGTATTACTTATACACATACCTCCTTTCTCACAGAGATCAATCCCCTTATTACCATTCTCATTTTCACCCATCACCCCAGAGTCACCTGTTATACTATCCCCTTTGATCACCTATCCAACCATTTAGGTAACCCAACACAATTATATATATATATATATATATATATATATATATATATATATATATATATATATATATATATATATATATATATATATATTGGATTAAATAAGGATACAACCATTAAATCTTTAACGTTCGAACTGGATTCGGGAACTGAATTTGCTCATCAATGATATATATATATATATATATATATATATATATATATAGTTATAGTATACCTAAATATATATATATATATATATATATATATATATATATATTTCTTTGTAGCACCCCTGCTCCTCTCCTACTAGAAACGTGCGATCTCGAGGTATTGTGCCACTACAGCAGGCCAGACCTATCCTGTAGATCCGTCAAAGAAAGTGTATCAAAGTTATGTCTCATGTTTGTTGATTCCAAGCAGTTTAACAAGAGGTGTTCTGTGTCGTCATTTGTTTGGGATGGTCATTTTTGACAGGAAAGGAAGGAGTGCTGTGAAATCGATGTTTATATTCCTGAAGGGGAAGGGTAAGTGGCCAGAGCGAAGATGGGGCAGAATCACTCTGGGTTGATGATTCAAGGACTGTTCTGTGTGAGATATTTCGGGTGGATGCTCTTAAACTACGGTGTTGATTGGATATTCAGAGATCTCTCTTTGTGCTAATTTTGTGTGGGTGTGTTTGATAATTGAAGTGTCAGGGGTAGGGAGGGGGGAGCATATTGTTTGTGCTAGAATGGTACATGGCTGGTGTAACCTTTTTATTTCTTGGTGCCAGGAGTGGTCATTTGAGAATGTTTTCCTATAGAATCGGCAGCCTATCATGTCAAGATGGGCCTCTCTTGGAAATATTTTTGTTTCTCTTTGTAAGTGATGGATGGGAGTAGAGATGAGACAGCCTTACTTTATTACTCAAAGTTGTTTTGAATTATCTCTAGTTTTTGGATGTTGGTCCTTGATGTTGTGGGAACCCAAATGGGTGATGCATACTGCATAGTTTAAAATGGTACAGAGATGTCTGAAAACTATTGTAAAGACTTTTGTGTTAGCCAAAATTTGTTCAGGTTAGTGCTTTCATCACATTCAGATTATGTGTGGCTTTAGAGATGATGTTTAATATGGGGGTGAATGATATGTCAGGGTTCACACTTTCTGGAAAGTCAGGGAAAGTCAGGGAAAAAAAATTGGTCAGGGAAGTCAGGGAAAACGTTTTAAAAATATGCTGAAAGTCAGGGAAATTCCAAAGAAGTCAGGAAAATTTTAAAATTTCAAAACATTGAAGACATGATCCATGGAACCAAGTTATATTTTTGATAATAATTTTTTTTTTCCTTAACTGTATAATTTTTGGAAATGAGAGTGTATTTGATAGTGAATGAAAAGGATGGGCGAGGAATGACAATTCAAAATCTATTCTATCCTGTTTTTTCTATTTTTAGTTCACTATTACCTATATTCTTCCTATTCCCTGTTCGTAGAAGTTGATTCAAGTTCATCCTTTCGATTGAAGGTGAATTGGTATATGGATGTGTTTTTTAGACTGTATGACTTAATGACTAATCTGTTTAATATCTTTTCTTTTTAGGGAATTATACTTTTTGAGGTGTTTTTTTTTAGGTTTTGACGAAAGCGCGATGTTTTATTATTTTTATTTTATAGGTATTAATTATTTTAATTTATAAAATGACTTCAAGCAAAAAAAGCTTAACTTAACGACCAGTGGTTGGACGTCAAACTGAAACTTTTGTTCATTTCTGTTCACAGATTTACAATGTCTCGCTCTTAATATTATGGAAAGATTTCTTAAGTCAGTAAAATGTGCCACAACCAACAACTAAGCTTTTTGCATTAGATTTACATGCCAAACTTGAATGCCAGACCGTGCAAATCAAAATGACAGAAAAGATATTAGAAAGAATTCCTCCTATGAAGTACAAGCCTGTCCAATGGCTCTCATCATTGGATCTAGTATAGTTTTTCTTCATCACCCAGAACAAGGGAAACAAAGATTTGATTTATTGCTAGAGGCAGTGTGAACACCAATAACCGAATCACACAGATTCTGTGCCTAAGCAAGAAAAAAAGAGAGGAAGCACAATACTCTAACTTGCAGTGAAGCTCTTTCCCTTGAATTAAAATTCAAAATATTTTTGGATGTTGATTGTCCCTTCTAAGAGACTTGATGAAGTTTTTTTTCTTCTATAGCATCTGAGAATCAATGTTATGTGAAATGGTGGCAAATTATTAATTAGGACTGATAATTTTCGCAATGGAAATGCGACAGTGGAGGAGGGTTTTCTATATTAAAGCAATTTTAGTGGAGAATCTGAAAGAACATAGTCTGATTTTCTCAAGAACAGTGCATCAATGCTATTAAGACCTCATGAAGTATTACTAAGTTTATCACTTCACTCAAAAAATGTTGACAAATGTAAGAGCCTCCCATAAGGAGATATGAAGAACATCTCAGAAGAGTCAAAACAGAACCAAAAAGCAGAAGAGAATAAAAAGGTTGAAAAAAGAAAATTTCCATAACAGATCTATAAACTTGAAGAGCACAGAAAGATGTTAAACTGAAAGCTTTGACAGAAGAAGACGCTATAAAAATCAAAAATTCACAAATGCTTGAGAAGAAAAGTTATCTAAATCTCCCCATTTAGAACTTTTTGTGATTACAGTGGACGCTATTCACCTAGGCTATTATGTAAGCTTTTTAATTTATTTTCTTTTTGTATAAATAAAACTGTTTTCTTTTTGGCGAAAAATAAAAAAGGAGTGGCTTTGGGACGGCTATGGGTAAGGTAATGGCTGATTACTAAAAAAAAATTTTTTTTAAATTCATCCATGGTGATGAATATCTTCCTAAGTTAATTTTCATAATTTAATGTATGAACTGAGTAGAATAGGCTGCAATAATATTAATAGTATAATTTTATAAATTTATAGACCAAAAATAACGAACACGCTGGTCAGGGGAAATTTTAATCAGATTAGATTAGTGTGACTTCAGGGATGTTGTTTATATATAGGGGTGAATGATATGTGTGTATGGAAAGTTAGGCCAATGATTGTGGGTTGCTTATTAAGCTGGAGTCTGGTTTGAGAGGAGAATTGTTGGATGGATGTTACTGTTTTTGTCAGGATTTAGTAGTGTGATATAAGATTTTACAGGAGGGACTGTCATTCTGTTTGTAGTCAACCCTTGTTCTAATTGGTTTATTTATTGCTGTATTTATGGAGGGGATTTGAGCTGTGATTGTGAGGTTGTGTGTGTAACTATTGATTTTTACACGGAAGGAGTTGGGTTATGGCAAGTCATGCATAATGATTAAATAGTGTTAGTGATAAGACGGTACCCTGGGAGACTCCTATTGTATAATTTGTATGTTCGAGAGGTGTTGCATCCCTGTATGACTAGCTCTGTACGACCAGATAAAAAATTTACTATCATTCTCTTTTCATTGATCTTATTCCAGTGTTTAGTACTTTGTCTATTAACAGTGGACGTGAGACTGTATTGAATGCCTTGTTTATATCTATTGTTACTAGGAGAGCGCAGGAGGGTGGTAGGTTTTGGTTAAAACCAGTGAGGATATTTTGTATCAGATCTGTTAGAAGTGTGTTGGTGGAGTGTTTTTGTCTGAAACCATTTGAGAGGAAGATAAGGGGGGAGATTCCGTTTAGGATTAGATAGGAATGAGATGGGGTCTATAAGAAGCAGGGCTATTGGGTGGTTTTGTAGGTTTTAGTTTGGGGATTATGTGTGGATGGTTGGTTGGATGGTATTGGTTTGCCAAGCTTTGTTGAATATTTGCTTTAGTACTGCAATGGCTTTAGTTCCGAGGTGGATGTTGGAGATTTTGTTTGGACTTACTGCTTGTAAGTTTTTGAGGTTTTTGATGGTGTTGAGTACCACGACTCGAATGTGTTAATCTTTAGTTTTTTAAGCGAGCTGCTTAGTTGTTAATTTATTGTTGGGTTTAGATGTTTTTTTTTGAAGTCCAGTCTTATATAAACGTGTATGTACGCCTTCAAGATCTTATTGGTTTGGGTGTTGTGGCCCGCTTATTAATGGCTATCAGACTTTGGTTATCCGGGAAGAGTGAATTGTTGTTCATTATTAAATAATGTAATAGTGTCACTTATTTTATATGATTTAGACAAATATAAAATTATTTTATGTGAGTCTAGGAAGAGAGGATAACCCTGAGTGTCTATTAATTTATCTGGAGTGCCGATACTATTAGAGTGGCTTGAGGTAAATGTGGATCAGATGGTCGGAGATATATGTCAGATGGTAGGAAATGAGTAATAGGTGAAACATATACTTGTGATGTATGAAGCACCAGCTTGTGAATCATTATATGTATCAATATGATTCGTTTATGACGGTGTACCTTGGAGCTCATGTTTTACATTGGTTTTTTGTAAATATTGATAAGTTATTATTCATAGCATTGGCGGGTCAAGGCAAGCGTCTTGACTTGGTGTAGAGTCATGAGCCTTGACTATGAATATTAGATTTTGTATTGTATATATTCGTAATAGTTGAAACTAAGGTCACGTATGTTCGTATAGGTCGCTCTTTGTAGGTACTTTATCACCTCCAGGAGATAATATAGTTAATATGTCCGCAGGCGTCACGAGAGGGTATCAGCTTGTGGAGATTGAATATATATAATATATTGTTTGTAACTCTCTGGAAAGAGACGCGGGCCGGATAAGTGTCTCACACTATTTTGGATGTCGGAACTGTGGGTGAACATTGGTGATTTAATACAATAAGACAATTGTCTCCTCCTTTTATATATTAAGCTGTTTTTCGAAGAATGCTGAGCTAAGTTTGGACATTATTGTAGCTTCGATTCTCAAAATGGCGAAAAGCTTTGTCAATTGTTGCGCTTTTCTTTTACCCTTATTATTTAAGAAGATTTTTTTTTTTCAAATAATACTAGAGAGAATAAGAAAAAATCGGGGATGAGTTTGAGTGTCGCGCCTAGTATAGAGCTCGTTATGCATGTCCTACTGCTTTCTACGAGAGTTAGTAGAGTCTAAAATCTCTTAGAATTGATATGGATAGTTATGAAATTGGCATGGTACGTTAGACAGAGTGAAACCCATGTATTAGTCCATTTTGTGTTCACTACGATACGATGATATTTTTGTGAGATGATCTAAAACACAAGAAGGTAATTTACGTTTGCGCGATTTAGGGGGTGTTCAGTTTATATATGATATATATTGGTTTGTCGACGTTGTGGCACAGAATTTTGTGATTTCTTGACTGTCTTGGTGCTCCCATTTTACTCCTCAGTATAGGAGTGTTAATTTAGTAGTTCTGGTGGAGTGTTACCAAATTTTCCTAGATACAGTGCAAATAGTTCTAGTAAGCGATATTCGGAACAAGCTTATATAAGCTCTATTAATTCGCTTTTTGGATACACTAATTCTCTGTAATGGCTTCGCTATGAAAGAAAATAAAATTTAATTCACTTCTCTTATATTATATTTTCTTGAATGCTGATTTATATTTATTTTTTGGTACACGAATTTA
This sequence comes from Trachelipus rathkii, assembly GCA_015478945.1. NCBI lineage: Eukaryota > Metazoa > Arthropoda > Malacostraca > Isopoda > Trachelipodidae > Trachelipus > Trachelipus rathkii. The sequence goes on from JABUQX010019836.1 coordinate 66,477, forward strand.
ATCATGTTACACTGCTTTTTTAACCTATTTATAACTATATTTTAGAGCTTCGGTGTATTCATGAGCTTTTGTTTAAATAAATACCTTTTATGCTTATGATAATAGTATATAAATAAAATTATAATTTATGAAATTATATTAAATTATTTTGTTTTTTATAAGCAAATATATATTTTTTGAATAAATTGCAAATTTAATTTAGTTTTTTTTGAAAATTCAAGTATTTATATCTATATATTATCTATATATATATATACAATAAAATTCTATACATTTTTAATTATTGAATTAATTTATTGAAATATATAATATATTAGTCAATAGCTAAGGATACAATAATTCGAAATTAACAAATAGAACAATTGGGGATAATTTTTAATTATAATATATAAATTGGATAATTATTATTTTTTTTTATTCTCGAAATTTAACTCATTTTTGCTTATATAATATAAATATCTATAAAAAATATCAAATAAGCTGACGTGACACTTTTCGCCTATATAGAGTAGGTTTCCTGCTAAGGTATATGTTCATATGATAATTTAATATACGCAACGCATACGAGTTAACTTAATATATATATCTTAAGGTCACGTACCACAATGAACAAGGAAGGAGAGAGTATGCATACGGAAATCGGAATCTCGACGCTCGCGAATTGAATATCCAAAACCCAGTATTGATAAAAAAGTATAAGGATGTCTGATCACAGCGACATATTGACCGTATTTGTCGCAGCAAGATAAGATTATTATAAAATGCAACAGAGAGCTAGGCACCACTGTATCTAGTTCCTACGAACGCTCGATTTCGGCCTCCTCAAGCTCCTCCGGACGCAATTTTCCAGGATACTTTTTGAAATTCCACACATGGATAAATGAACGGAGCTCTCTTGTCACTCTACGTTAGAGACATTTTTTTTTTTTATATATATAAATTATTGTTATAGAACACTATTTATTTTATTTTTCATTCACTGTTATCTAATAAATTTGTTTAAAATTTCTTATATATATTTCATCTCATTTCAGAAATTATATACTATTAAATATAAAAACTTCGATTTCAATTGACCAATAAAATTTTAAGGTACAATTCTTTCTCGTGCTCTAAAATATTATATGAATAAATACTTCACTATTTACCACGTTTTAAGAGTGATCACATATATAAATTTGTTAATAATCACCAATTAATCACTTCGAACGTGAGATTATAATTATTATTTAATTGTTGGAACAAAAATTAAATTAAACTGGAATATTAAGAACACTTTGAAAATTAACGTGACAACACAGAAAAAATCTCTATGTTGTAGGCGTTCAACATTCAAATTCAGAGTTTACAATTTATAAGGCACGATATTTACTGTTACATTCGACGACTATTAATCTCAATGGAGATAAATGAGGACCATAAATATAGATGTAATTAGTCGTTACTCAATCCTAAGACGGAGAAGTTAATTTTTTCATCGAGTGAAAAATCAGAAAAATAATAAATATAATGATTATTCGATTATGATTATTATTATGGATCTTCTCCAATTGTATTCCATTACGAGTAAGAGTTATGTAGATCGTGTATTTATAGCAGAGAATTAGTGATAAAGAATATCTAAAGTTAAAAAGGTAATCGCAACCATGTATTCTCTACTGAATCCATGTTATCTAGATTCATAATTATATTATTATTTTTATTTCATATAAATAGATATTACTTCCAAGTCTCGGATTTTATCGTTTAATTAATCTAAATATATAAGTAAATATCATTTTTATATAAATATTTTTATAACCACTACCATTCACTCCTTAATACACATTGTTTAAGTTGCCTTAATCTAAATAGAAAACTCATATAATTTGATAAATAAAATTTAAACGTAAAATAAAATCTCTCACTAATGTGATTTTCCAGTTCTGATTCCCTATTATTAGCTCTACCTGTATCAATAGTGATGACTATCCCAAAAAACGTTATACTTATTATTATTATTATTTCGTATCCCGTTCTTCTTACCGTCCATTAGGGTGCATTATTAAAATATAATTTTTCGTTCCCTATCAAACGGAAATCGAATCTCGACAGCTCGCCGAATTGAATATCCAAACCCCAAGTATTTAACAGTAAAGGTGTTCAACATTTTATTTTAAACTGCAAAAATTATATTTATTTTCGAAGCACTTATGATATTGTTTATTGATTTCAAACCAGGCCTTTAAGCATTACAACTTACCGGAATCTCAAAATAGCAAAGATTTTTTATTTATTGAATAAATTCACGAGCTCTTGTATCACATTATTAGGCAAAATCAAATTTCCCTCTTGCTTTATATTTTTTTTTAAATAAATATGTTATAAATCAAACTTATTAATATTATTTATTCACTCATTTGCTAATAATTATTTATTAAAAATTGTTTAAAAACTTATTTTTATAATTTTTATTTTTCTATTACTTTTCTTTTATTAAAAGAAGCTAATGCCGATCCCCAGTTTAAAACACAAATATGCTCAATCCATATTCAAAAACTAAACAACAGCGCCTACACATCTTCGGGGTGATAGCATATAACATTTTGCACTTACCGGAATGCTTCTGGTCCGAGATTGAGATTCTAGTGCGATAAAATTGTATAGAAGTAAAATAAAAATTACTCATATAAACGAATACGTGTCTGGAAAAAAGCCACAAAAACATTATATTAAAACTTAATCATATAAAGAACACTTTGAAAATTATCAAAGATGAACATAGCTAAATATCACTAGGGTTTCCTTCCCCTGTTCGGGGCAGCGAAATAACGTTCTGACAAATTTGGTCTTATTTAACAAAGAGATTATGCATGTACACCTAAGAATATTCTATATACGCAGATATAAGAGGTTTCATTAAAGATGAAGTATTATATCATGTACGTTTGACTACCAAAACAAATTTCGTGTTAATAATTAATAATAGGTTATGCTAGAAAAGCCGAATGGATATAGAGAGCGGTTTTGATGCCAGTGAGGTTCTTTTTATAATCGCGTAATGTATGTAGTTAGAAATCATAGCGGTCCCGCATCTTACTGACTGTTACGAATTAGCATTTTTTTTTTTTCTCTGACATCGGGCTATCGGAATATTAGTCCAACAAACTAAAAGGATCTAGGTAAAAGTGCTATACACCCTCATCCGCTTTCCGATGGGCAGTGTAGTGGCGTTTTCCTATAACGACTACGGACTTTGCAGATTACGTTGGTAGCAGAACTTACGGAGGTAAGGACTAATTCCCGCTAAACAAACGAGAATCCCTCAGTGTTTCTTCCCCTTACGCTACCGATCAGGGCACCAATAACGTTTACTCGTTCGGCACTCTTCTCGTAAAGTATGTTTGTGGGGGCTGATACAGCAGGTAGGAGGTAATCTCTTTCTACCCCCGTTTCCCTAAGCTCGAGATTTCTGGTGCGCTCTCTCGCGAGAGAAGCCGTACACACAAATAAACAATCCCTGGACTCTCTGCGTTGGCCCGACAACCCAAAATACCAAAAGTAAAGAGGTTGAGGAGCGGGTCGCTGGTAGGGGTGGGGAAATTAAGTCTAGCACGCCGTAGTTCCCCGGAAGTTGATCCGATGAATCGCAACAGACTTGCGCTGCATCGCACGTATTCGGGCGGATATCATAGTCCTCGGGAGTATTCTTTAGGTTTTCAAAGAGGAAAAAGAGACGAGTTGAGATAAGTTTCAAATATTATTATAATCTAAGTATAACGAGTGACAACCTGCAATATAAAAGGTCGCTTGATTAAGGCATCTCTACACTCCATTTGTTTATCACTAATAATCTCAATGGTTGTAAGGTACTTATCATAATAAGTAATTATTTTATTATATTAATTTTATAAACATGTTTGTATATAATCTCTAACACAGCTCTTTCTCCTTATATAAATACGCTAGAGAATCGGGGTGCTACCAGGATTCAAACTCGACCAGGAATAAATTGATATTCCTCGGTTTACGTCTGTATATTCTCTTACGCATTTTGGCGCACGTGTTTGCTTATGCTTTGTTTATACATGATTGATAGTTTTGTTTTTTCTGAAACTATATAAAGCAAGTTTCTTGTCGAGAAAAACCATATAACAATCGACACTAATGAAGAATCGCTTGGAACTCTCCAGCACGTCTAGACACTCGTATGTAGTAATTACGCTCTCACGGATTTCGCGTTAGAGTGGTAACTGGAATGTTTGAGATATGGATTGAGATAATTGTGGTTTTCGTATTAAGACTTGTTGTTTTTCCGCCAATTCGATCTCATGTATATATATATTTCTATTTGTCTAGCTATTGTAGATGCTATTATAGATATGTACGATACATTTATTGTATTTATTATAAAAATTATCGTAATTATATAATCATTTTAAAATAACTATTGATAGTGCTATAAAAATATCGATAATATTATTATTAATTATTGAGTTTTATATAGAATATTTATATTTACATTAACTATAACACGAGGTGGTCCATCACAGAGACAATGAATGTTTTACGGGTGATCAATCAAAAATTATTGGTTTGAATAAAAAAATGATAAAATGAATATAAATATAAAAATGCTTACATTTCATTACTAATAGTTTAAAAATAATTGACACAATCGTTTGTTATTTACTTACAGGTATAACAATTTTTACTCTAAAGATTTTAATTATAAGCTTTTTCTAAACGATAACAAATATATTATAAATCAGATTGTCATATATATTATCGTCTAATCGCTATTTATATCCTTTCTTTCCAATATAATAGTTATTATATTAGTCTAGAGAATTAGATATGTAATCATGAATTAATATATAGATTATAAAACATGAGCGCTACACACCATTTAATATATAAAAAAATTATAATAAATATATACAATACATAATATTTATTCACTTATATAACGAACCTATGCGCAAAAATTTATTAATTAATCGGAATAACAAAGAGATAGTGATAGCCAACGTATGATAAGCACCTATAATGTTACAATATATCAGTATTATTGTGAGAGAGCCTGGGCTAGGTCGTGGACCATTGGTTGTAGTTGATATATAAATGACGCCACAAATGGCCGGACCAACACTCTGTCATTAATAACCAACTCCAGGAATTTGAGATATGCGAGAATTAAAATCAAGAATGCAAGATCTCTGTTTTAGGGTTCATAGGTTTTATAACTCTTCCTTATTTATTTTTTTAGGTTAGGCGAGTTGGATAACGATTGAAAGTTCCTCTATATTTTATGATGTGTATTTCATAAAATATATTTCCGCGAAAAAAACCACTAAGTGTTCCTTTCTGCTCGTAACGGTGAATGGAAATTATATTCAATATTAAAACGATTTCCCTATATATTATAGAAAAACAGCGGTCATCTCAAAATTTTAGTTAGTTCCCAAATGTCAAAACCACAAGATTGTTGCTAGACTTTACAATATCTATTGGTCGTCACTAAAAGATATTTTGTTGAATGGAGTGTAATCACACTGCGTTTAAGAAATTATGTACTCTTCCAGACGCAAATAACAAAAAAATAAGAATTTAGGCGTAAAGTGGACTTAGCCATTGTCCTCACCTATCTCAGTAAGCTCAGAGACTGCGGTCATTATTGCATAACAAAGTAATAGCATACAGATCGGAGAATTGCATTGTGCTTATCACATTTATGAGTATTTTACACTATAACGATTGAATACGTAAATTATAATTAACAGCAGCAAAGAAGTTAGAGACTCCTTTTCAGTTGTCGAATAAATTATATATAACCCCAGGAAGAATTCTCAGTTCGAGATATGTCAAAGAATACGAAAATACACTGTATGTGCTCTTGTCAGGGTTCTCTTATTGTCATGACTCTCTCATATGCTAGTTTATATTATATAGTGGGGTACGAGAGGGTTCATTCTCCTTGCGGTATATACTCTAATCTATCTCATCTATCTAATTATTCTAATCATATTCTCTCATCGTCTGAAAAAAACATCCTATACTTATAATGTTCCTATACCCCTCTAGCCTGAGAGTGGTGAGGGATTACGAAAAACCGTTCTCACTTTATTATAATGATTTATCTGCATTACATAAAATAAAATATTTAAATTGATATTGTTTCCTTATTAGAAATTTTTCTACATAACCTAAGTAAATAATATAATAACATTTAACGGAATTAGTGTACCTAGATAAACTAGTATGGTACCTCCTTAAACAGTTAAGGTATAACTATATAATGTAGATTGGAAAATTGACAATTACGGTATGACCATTATTTATTTTTATTTTTTCACTAACGAATATTTAAAAATTCTGACGAAGGGTACTACACTGTTTCATCCTCTCTTAGTGCGATTTTCCATATGATAAATGTCCGATAGCCTAAATGGTCACTTTTTTTTTTAAAAATTACTTCACAAAAATACGTATGAGTATCTATTGTTATCCCTTTTGCTTACAAGACATCTCTTGGTAGCCAAATCGGAAATTCGCATAGATGATGTATTCATAGATGTCCTATATTATTTTTATAATTGGCAAACTCGACAGAGTGAGAGACTTAAATTAATATTTCCATAATCATCTGATATAAATGAACTTACACAGTGTTATGATAATAAATTAGATTAAGAGTTGTAGAATCTTAAGGTTATACATGCTTTGTAACGATTGATGTATACCTGTATAGAATATTCTACACATATAAGTATTTTAGATTATTTTGATTTACTTACAATAACTATGCCAGAATATGTTATGCGCGAGTGCAGTTCGAATAAGTTCTTAATAATTTTCACTATAACTCTTGTGAGCACTTAGTCCTATTACTTCATTCTCTCATCTGTTTTTTTAAATATTCTTTCGAGGTGTGTCATCGAAGCTGCTTTAGATAACAACGTTTCAATTTTGATTTAGGCATTTTCACTTCAATTTTATGAAATGTGGTTTCGAATTCATACAATTGATGTATATATAATATGGAGGTGGAGGGGGATAAAGGCCATGATGATTATTATACTATATATATAATATTATATATATATATATATATTATATATATATATAATAATAATATATATATAATATATATATATATATATAAATAGAGATTGTAGTTTTAATGGTAGACTAAGCTCACAGTATATAATGAATCTCACTTATTATATATATATATATGAGTCATAGTAACGAAAGATATATCAAATATACAAAGCCGGGGATATATATCACATAGAATATAATATATAATATATATATATATATATATATATATATTATATATTATATATATATATATATATATATATAATATATATATATATATATATATATATATATAATTGTGTGTGTGAAATTTCAGAAGCAACCACCTATAAATTGTACGACGAGCCGTCCCTGATATATATATATATATATAATATTATTATATAGGATATATATATATATATATATTATATATATATATTATATTATATATATAATTATATATATATATATATATATGGCAAAGTCTACTAAGGCCCCACAACGGAACGGGACCTCGGATCAAAAAAAATTTTTTTACAGGTAGCATCTAGGGTCCAAAATAT
>JABUQX010019837.1:0-25000 GCA_015478945.1 Trachelipus rathkii
AGACTCTTATATAAATTTTCTTCTATCATAGACTAAACATTATCTTATAAAAGTATCTCTTATATTATTATAATTTCTTTATCGTATTTCACTTTTAATTTATTCTTACATACTATATCTGTACTTTCTCTCTCATTAATATTATATAATATATACTTATTTTACTAATTCTATATAATATAATTTACTATATATTTATATATCTATCTTATATTTAATAATATATATATTTATCTTGCAACAATATTTCTATTACTATATAGAATTATTATATTATCATCTATATATATATTATTTACATATAACTATATTCATATACAACTTTGAAACTTATGATTATCTTAATTTGAAGTTTAATATATTATAATTTAACATACTTAATAATTATTAAAATTTATTAAAGCTCTTTGAAACTTATGATTATCCTAAAATGAATTTAATATTATTATTATTACATCTTATATATTATTATTTATCTATTCTATTATTTTACTCTCTTTTATATATCTTATGAATCTACTTATTCTATTTCCTGGTAATCTTATTTTGGAAATTACTCTACTCTTCTTACTATTTTAATCTTGGTTATGTGCTTACAACGTTCAAGGTTATCTCAATCATCTATAGTGGCTACTCTATTTATCTATCTGAACTGTACTTTCATGGTTATTTTTTTCCTTTGGGGGGATCTATGTATAATGGAAGACTTGTATGTGGGCTTGTATAATATTGAAAGCTTTTGATGTTCTCTGGTGTCTTTGTCTTCTATTTACTCAAGCTTCACTTCCTTTAATCTTTCCTCCCTTCTGTTATGCTTACAATTACTGTTCTAGCTTTCATTCAGATCGATTTCCATTTCTAGTACCTTATCGCTGATCTCATAGGCAGAGATACTCAATCCCTTTCTCATTTCCTATGAATGGTTGGTTGTTTCCTTTTCAAAGGTCTCATCCCCTGCTGTTTATTTTTACACTTTTCATTATAATATGATCTTCTTTTAAAGTCTCGATTTGAACTTTGGGTTTCTATCCGATCTCAGTCCCAATCCCTAATCTGGAATAGGCGTAATTTTTTTAATTTTCCATCTATTTGCAACAAATTAATAGCTTTAATGGTCCTAACTTTTGGTATAGTCTGTGAATGGGATTTATATCCGGTGGGTATTTACTCATCTTGCCGCCCTCAGTATATTGCAAAATGAATCTGTCTTTTTAAAAATTCAATTATTTTTAAAATTCTCTAACTTACTTCATCATCTCCTCTTAATAACAACGACCTTCCCAATAACTTTTCATTCTATCTACTCTTTTTTCCGGAAACTCTAACGTTCTCACTGTTCAATCTAATATGTCAATATTAATAATATAAAAATTCTCTTTAGGGTCTGAACATTGAATAAACAAATGTCCTTAGGAAACCCTCATATTAATACGGTTGTTTTAAGAGTGGGTTCTCAATAGAAAATCTGCGGGAGATACATGTCTCAGCGTCTGCCTTAAAAATAAATATTCTTCTAACTTCACCAGGTTAATAGTCCAATTATATAAATAATACGTAGGTCCTTATCCTTCCTTGTTATAGCACTTACTGTTTTCTATTTACATTTGTTGTAAGGTGAGGAGTGCTCTTCTCCTTATTTATCCACCCTCGAAAGTGTAATAGTCTTGATGAATAAAGGTGTTAGAGTAGGGGGTACTGATATTCTCATGGGCTAACACAGGAGCGCTCAGGTGAACAGTTGGCACTCAGTGTGTCCCGATTGACTTTCACCTGTGAAGACTGGCTCCGTGAATCGCCACTACAATAGTCTCACTGTTGACAGGATGGCACTCATCGGCGCGCTTTGCGCAAGTATGTTCTTTGTTCTTCCCAATTATAACACCACGGGCACTCAAATTGGCACCATGGGTTTGCCATGTCTTCAGTATTTGGTATTGCCTTGTACGCCTGTTTGTCATCTCACAGTTGCACTGACATTTAATCTGTCATTCTTCGTGATCACCTGCCGCAAGATACAGGACAGATGAGGGTTTTGCTCTTCTCCCACAAGAGATTTGATAAATCCCTCTTGTGCCGCCCGGCAAATACTATGCATACGAACCCCAGGACTCCTCCCAAAGACGTGTTGCAGAGCTTAGCAGTCTATGTGGGCCCTAACATTTCAAGGTCCCTCTCTCCTCTTCGTCCATGCTGTTGTTAATAGATTATATCCACATACGCCTTCAATTAAATTCAAGATAGTGCTATAGATATATCGAATACGTGATTTTGTTGTTTTGTGGGTTAGCCAATCTATAATGGGGACCATATTTTGTGTCACAGGTACCTTCTTTTGCAGCACTATTTTAATTCGTCTAATCTATAGTGTGAGACCAGGTTCGATCGTCAGAGTTGTTCTGGAAGATGCTCGTTTATTAAGCGGGACATAGATAGAGGAATAGTTTATGCGGCGTAATGATGGGATCCGAACTTTTGCACTACATTGTATAACGGAGTCCATAGTGCTGGAGACTGAAGTATGGAATATATGTCAAGATCATATACTACCTAAGTAACTACAAGATCTCATATATTAACTAATTTAATTTATTTATCCTAACTAATTAGTTTTTTAATTGAATTGCGTGAATGTTACAGTGGATTAAACGCTGTATCACTCAAAGGGATGGTGATGTTTGTGATGATAGTGATGAAATGAATGATATACATAATTAACACCCCCTCCTTCGGATATAGTGTTGTCTAATCAGCCACGTTGTAGTTTGGTAGTTGGCCGCTAATGTAATTATGAAAGAATCATAACATATAGAACTAGTGATTAAATTCTCGGTCTTGAAGATAGGCTGGCACATAATGAATCGCCTCCTGTATCTATGCTAAGAGGACTAAAATTGTTAAGTTATACTAGTTTAAAATAAAAAACTTTTACTTTTTATTTGTTCAATGGGACTATTTTTTTTTTTGTTTTGGTTTTAATCACTAGGGATGGTTGATAAGTAGTTTCCACTGTATACCCAATATTTAGGTAAGTTGTTTTCTAAGTAGAATCGCTCCTAGTTAGGTGCTTTCATTGATTTTCATACCGTTGAAAATGTCGACCTATAAACGAGAATACGAATATTATATATATATATATAATTTCGTTTGATCCATATTTTTTTAGATAAATAAATAATATAAAACATTGTTTAACTTTATAAAATTTAGTTTGAGGTTCGTGTAAGAACTAAATGACCCTGAGCAATAAATTGTTAAAACTTCAAAAAATCTAATTCAAAATATTATATCAAGTTGATTTAATTTGATGCTACTCTGTGGCGTAGTCTATTTGGGTGTGTAAGTTTAATCCTTTGCAAGTATCTCTAGTATAAAATTGGATTGTAATCTATCCTTTAAAAGATTTATAGAAAGGCCTGACAAATTTTATGTGTTTGGAGTAATTTATAATTAAAAGCAATAAATTGCCAGGCTTATTAATGGTTGGGTGGTAATTAGAACATCTGGTTTAAGACAAAAAAAACTTTTAATTTGGTTGGCAAAATCGTAGATGGTGTTTGGTTACAACTATGCTTAGTGAAATTAAATGACTATTATTTGAGTAAAGAAATGCGCTAGAGTTCTCTGAAAATGCCTCATGGTGTTAAGTTTGTTTTTTATTGCTGAGGGATCGAGTGTATGGTATGGGTTTGGATTTCGCAGTCCATATTGAGCTATTGTAGAGTATTATATATGACTATATAGTTGATCGTTTGCAGCCAGAGACCTATGATTACTATTTTGAGAGTGGACATAATAACATTCGGTTTTTTATAAATCTGATTCCGGTTTATTTCTCTGCTGGTGAGCATAGAAGGCAACGCCTGTTGGTAAATAAGATACTTCAAGCTGGTATATCCAAATTCATTTCATCAGCTTCGTTGTAACTATTATAATAGCCTCTTATACGCTTATGGTAAAAAGTGTTCATAATACGGTCGTACAGATCATGCGGCGTTACAGATGACATCTTTAAGAGTTCTAAGACGTTCACTACTCGTTGGAGTCAATGCAATCCCCGTATTTCCCACTCGAATTCCGCTGTGGGGAGGCACTGCTGTTGGAGAAATTAGATAATTCTCTTTTCTTCAAGCCACATGGCACCTAGTCATATGCTGGCGCTTAGAAGAGATTCTATTCTGCTTAGCGTTTCGAACCGCGAGATCTGGTACACTTAGGGTGTTTTATTTCTTCCTTTCCTATTCCTTCCTTTCCTATAACTACTACTTTCTTTTTGCGACATTGCGTTGTTTCTATCTCCGTGCCAGATTCGGCTCGGCTGACGCTCAGCAGCCAGAGGATTTAAAAGTGAAGACTCGTGATTAACTTCGTCTCTATTTAAGTGTCGTTAATTAGTAACAGTAAATAAAGTCGGCATATTATTATACTCATGTCAAAAACTAACGGTCTGTGGATGATTGTTGGTTCTTGGGAGATATGTCTTAATATTTCTATGTCTTGTTTTGAATATGATGTGTCGGTAGATTATTGCTGTGGACGAATATCTTTGTTTTCTTTCACTTCGAGAATGCATAATGTGTCGAAGTCACTCGCAATGGCACACAACTCGGACTATTTTTTCCAGGCTGTGTTGTGCACCTCTTCTATTATAAGCGTGTATTTCATTATGGAGTTTTTCAATATCTACTGTGTTTCCGGGTTTGATGTAGCTGCTTCGTTCGTACGTTCTTTGTGGGTCCATCGATAAATGCCGGCTTCCAGTAATTCTCAATTGTTCAGACAGTTAGCTCAGGTTTGAACGCCGGCACACGTTAGGTGGGAAGCACTGTCGTCTATTCTGGTTTGTCTCTTATATGCGCCTGATCCGTGAACTGTTTCATTATATTCGTTTCATCACTACGTTTGATCGTGAACGCGCGGTTGGGAGCTAAAGATATTCTATTTTTCTCCGGTTCCAAGCCAAGATGGTCTGGTCTGTCTTTTTAGTGATTGTTGCTGTCGTAATTCCCGCAGTCATAACTAAACTCTGTCTACATTTGCGCTCGTTGTCGGCGTTTTTTTTTATCTTTGCTATAGTGTTTCGCTCTTGTCGCGTGACTGTCTCCACCTATCTATATATAATTTGTCTTCGCTGGCGGCTCGCTTGGTTTGTTCCAACTGTGATCTCTGATGAACAATAACGTGTAGAGGAAAGGATGTTACTACTTGTCATTATCAAGATGTCGATTCGCAGATGATCCATTTAAGATATGCTAACGCTGTATAACTTGCGCAATTTTTTTGTCCGAGAACGATTCAGCTCTTTCGCAGGGCTGGCTTCATATCTTGCTCTTCTATCTGAGAGTTGTGGAGTTGCGCTAAGCAGGGACAACTTGAGGCTAATCTTCGTAATATTCCGTTTGGTGCTATTGAGGCTCATCTATTCTTCAAAGTAGAGTCTTGTACTTACTCGTCTAAAGAGTCGCCAACATTCTTTCTGGATATTTGTAATGTGGAGGGGTTGTCCTGGGGAGATTGTTGAGATGAAGGTATCGCGAATCCTGCTGGCAGTATTATATGTTACCGATTGTGTATTTCCTTTCACTGCAGAAGTAGCTCCGATGTAGTCGTTACCGATTTGTCACCATATTCTTACTCGGGCAAAGTATACGTTGATACGCGCGTTTCCTCACCGAGTAGATTTTTTCCTTTGAGTTCTGGAGGCCAACAGGTCGGCGGAAGTCTTCGACAAGCTGAGATCCAGAACCAGATCATTAAGCTCACATTGTGAAAGGGCTGCGGAACCATCTTGTGTTTCCATACTCCTCACTCTGTATCTGCCCTCATATGCAGTGGTGGCCTCGTCGTCGCTGGTCAAGAAGCGTCTTTCTTACCAATTTGCTTAGCTGCCATGGTGCCACCGGAAGTTTTCGAGTGTAGCAACTTCTGGTATCACTTAGGTAGGGAGACTGGATATTAGGTCGGGGTACCGTGGATGGCTTGCTCCGCCGAATTCTTTAGTTCTTACGGTTGACTGCACGTCAGTCAACAATCCGTGCGGCAGAACAAGTTTAACATTATGTGGCCTCGAGGTTTAACTATGGTCTTAGTTCAAATAACGGTGGTCTTGATCATCTCTCCTTTTCTCAATAAACCATCGGAATCAACATCTTCTCAGTGTAAGTTTTTCGTCGCTGCTTTCCGATTTTACACCGCCGAGAGATATTACATTAAGTTTTGCGCTTGGCACCGTTTCTTTATGGTTTAGGCACTTCTGGTTAATTGCGGGTGCCGTCTGGTAATGTCTTAGTGTACTTATTATGTGTAGTGTCACTAGTACGCATACAGTTCTTGCTCTTGCTCAATAGTGGCAAAAATGAGTTCCTGGTAGGCCGCGCTTCAAAAGCTTGTGATGCCTTCCTGTGCATTGCCAGCGTGTATTCCGCAGATGTCGCAAGTTATAAATTATTACGTCAGGGTATTTATAATCACCTTGATTTGATTCCGTTTTATTAACTTTTAGTCCGCGCCTCCGCTTTAACACCATCTCATTAATTACCGTGCTATGTTAAAAAGTAAAAGAAAAAAGGTCATTAGTCTATCTTTGAAACGAATACACTATCAGAATCCAGTATTTTTGGGTTGTCGACATTTTTTATATGAATAATTTTTTGTCTCATATATGATTCTCTAAACAATTAGCTATATTCTTCCAGAAATATAGGGTTGAACTCAAAACCTCAGCAATATTAAATCTTTTTCAGACTATATTTTTTCTCTAGGTGTTCTCTGGTTCAAAATATCTTATCCTTGGTTTACCTTTGCTCTCCATTTATCTCTCTCACCAACCTTTCTTGCTTACGCAAAAGCCATAGGCCCTACTGACGAGCCTTACATATATAATAATCATATGTATACGCCTCGTCCAGGTAGGCCTATGCTGTCTCTCAAAAAGTTACCTGAACTAGAGTAAAACTAAGGTGATTTTTGGCCCTCAAACCACCAAAATTATGTCTAAATATGCCTGAGAAACCCCTGAGATTTTTTTGGCTGTTGCCAGTGTAATCTATTAATGAACTGTAATGAATTGTACTTTATTATTAGCAATTGGTGGGGTCCATCATGCAGTTATATATATATATATAATATATATTTTTTATTCATTTTATATAAGTAAAAATGGAAATTGACTATTAGGTAACCCTCATTTGAATCTCGGGCAGGTTTATATATTTTATATATACATAACACACTTGTTTTAACTCATCTGAGGTTACTGATTTAGTATAATATACCGAGATGAGGTTATGACAGTATTCTTATAACTATAGGTAGAAGTAGTTAGCGTAGTCTACATTATATCTTATTTTAAGGATTTTAGTAATAAGTATGTATTTTATTTTTTTATTATTTGTTATTTAGTTATTAATTTATTAATATATATATATGAACTTTATCTCTCACTATTATATATATAGCTTATCTTCATACCTTACTTATTAGGTAGTTCTAATCTCCTAGATATATATATGCGTTTTACTCATTATTGAGTATAAATTTATTATATAATATTAAATGAAACTTTATATATCATTTATAATTTATTACGATTAGTTCCTATTCTTATTTGTTAAATAGTGTTAGGAGGTTGATGTAAAATAAGTATATGTATATATAAGATATTATACTGAGGAATTAAGTTTGTGGTAAGACTATTTATACTTTAATTACATTATGGTATATTCATTCGTATCTATATATAGTTAAATACAATTGTTCTCATAGCAAAACTTTACGATATCGGAGGATATAAAAGCATTTTGTTTTTGGTGCTAGAGAACAACTTTATTAACTGACCGAACACTCTTTTTACATAAGGTTTGACGACCCTTTCGCGTCACAATGGGACCAATACTGGAACTCATCAGTCTATAAAAATTAAAAAATTTTAACATTAAAAATTTATAATCAATTGCAATATGTTATTAAATTACTATTAATTAGGTTATGATTTGAAAGTTTTTTGTAAGTCACGAAAATATTAATTTACTACATACTACGATATCTAATGTTACACGGAACCTAATAATCTACCACTATAGGAAAATTATATCATAATATTATAATTATATTCAATGATTTATATATAATAATAATAGATAACATTATAAAATTATAGATAATAGATAAAAGAGCACCAATAACTAAATATGAAAACATATATCGATATTAAAAAATAATATATGAAAAATACTTAAAAAAAAGTTTCTAATATTTAAAAGCAATAGTAGAGATATAAATTTTATAATAAAAAAGAAAATTGGCGTTTTTTCAAATATTATATCAATCAAATGTAATTAAGTAAATATAAAAAAAGAATCTATGTTATGTTTCCCTTTCTAGAGAATATAAAGATCTTAGTCATAATCATTATTTTGGCAACAAATTAATAATCAATAATCCCTCCTTTTTAAGAAATCGATAAGTAATTAATGAATATTAAAAAGAGATGAAAATGATAAGATATTAAATTAGACTAGAAAAGGTAATATACGCTATTATAATTGAATTCATAGCCTATAAATATTTTAAAAAATTAATTGTATAAGTATTAGATTAAGTATTCTTTGATCTATACGCACTTAGAGAAAAAAAAACAGTAATTATCTGCTCCTCAAAAATGAATAATAATTATAATAGTATAATTAAATAATAATATATTAATATTACAATATAAATAAATATTAGATATATATATATACAAATACATATCCAATTACATATATTATAATAATAATAATAATAATAATAATAAAATATGATATGATAAAAATAATTTTAAAATCAAACAATACTAAGAGAATAGTTACATAAAATACGTTTATTTAATGAGATTATATGTTGTGATATATAAATGAAGTTAGTAATGACAAAACTAATGAAGTAATAATCTTATTATTCAGTGATATAAAAGTGGAATTTATTTATATAATAATAATTAATAATTAATTTTACATACCATCATATAATATACTACATTAATTAATTAACATGATAACTAATACATACATAAAATGATAACTAAGTGGTAACTTCGCCTTGTCATGGTGAGGCGAGGCCTCATCTTTTAGAGTGACAGATTTCTCACTGGATGTTCTTTCTGTGCCACTAACACGTCTTCTGTTAGGTATTTTTAATTGCATAAGACATTTTTTCAATATTATTACAGGCTTCACCCTCTCACTCTTCCCGTCTTACTTATTCTTGAATCCTTTATACATGTAAATAAACAGTTCTGTCACAAAACCTTATACTCTATTATACATACCATTTACACTCCTTCTTTTAAGCCATAATATTGAGGTATTCTCATCGAATCGTTAACTAAAAATTTAAAAATAAAAAAATATAATCCTAATTTACTTTTTTATTTTTATATATATGAGTTGCGATTTATTATTTTTTGATGTTGAATTTACGAACACATGTTCTCTATACTCAAGAATATTTTCCGCATTCTAGTCTACAAAAACACCAGCACCGAAATGTTCTTCTCTTTTTCTTACTCTCGCCTCGAGCCTCTTATCTGCTTTTCTATTTATTTTAATCTATTTAGGTTATGCTTCATAGTATAAGACACTCAGACTCAGACTAAGTTTAAATATTTAGACCATATTTTTGGAAGAAAAGGGAATTTAATTATCCCATCGTGTGATTGACTTATTATTATTAATTATTATTATTATTATTATTATTATTATTATTTATTTATTTCATTATGTATTATTATGTTGGGTTAATATTTAGTTTTCATTATTTTATAGTATTATTGTATTTATGTGTATTCAAATAATTTAATCAGGTAATTATCTCAATATTATTAATAGATCTCAATTCTTATCTGAGATTGTCAGTGCGTTTTTCTCTTATTATAATTATTATTTTAATCTAATTATTTATAGATTATTACAGACTCTCAATAAAAGGAAAAAACCGAGTTCTGGTAAAAAAAATATAATCATATTTATTCTATTTTTTATCTATTTCTATTATTATTGTTGTACTTATTCTTATTAGATTTGATTATTATTAATCATTGGTATGTAAGTGTATTCTTTTCATAAGAATCAATTATATATTATTTATTTTTTATATTATATCTTTACTTATTCATTTATTATGTATTCATTCATTTATGAGGTGATTTTGATCTGTTAGCTTTAATGTTAGTTGTGTAATTTTTTTTCTATTTTATTATTATTATTATTGATTATTATTATATATTTGTATCATCATCTTTATTTTTCATTATTATTATTATTTTCTTGTTTGTAATTAGGTTTATGAGAAAATGAGAAAAATTTATGCATTGCTGGACTTTCGTTAGTAGTAAGTATTATTCATTTATTATTATTATTACTTATTATTATTATTTTATTATTATTATTACTGTATTATCTCTATTCACATCAACAACTTTCAAAGAAACACTTATCAGTATCTATTCTTAATCACTTTATTATATAACTCATAATGTTGATTATATTATTAATTATTATTATTATTATTATTATTTAGTTGTTTTTAGTTTGAGTTTGCATTATCCTTCTTTTCAATGTTATTTTTATTATTTAAATTATTTAGCAAATCTTCATCCATTATTATATAGTTTGAATATTAACATATTCATTATTATATTTATTATTTTATTATTATCTATTATTATTATTTATATCATTATCTTTATTTTATTTCATTTAACTATATTTATTATTATTTTATTTTTATTAATTTTTTAATTCATTATTATTATTATTTATTATATTATTTATTATTTCTTAAAAAATTTAATTAGATTTTTCTTAATTATTATTATTATTCATTATTATTTAATATTTTCTTATTCTCAATTTTTCTTTCGATACATGTAAATCTTCGAAGTACATATTTTTCTCCTTAGTATTATATATCTTAATCTATTAATATTACTATATTTCTTAATCTATATATATATATATATATATTATTATTATTATATATTATTATATATATATTATATATATTATATTATATATTATTTGCCAAATTTTGAATTTTCCTGACTCCCCTATTCTCTGTCCTATGATCGAGGTGTTTAAAATTAACTCTGGAATTTATTCCTAGCTTTTTAATTAATTAAGATGCACAAATATTAAATTCCATTTTAAATTTTGAATTCATATTTCCTCAGATTCATACTATATAAGAACAGATTTACCAAGGGTAACTATTTTACTT
This sequence comes from Trachelipus rathkii, assembly GCA_015478945.1. NCBI lineage: Eukaryota > Metazoa > Arthropoda > Malacostraca > Isopoda > Trachelipodidae > Trachelipus > Trachelipus rathkii. The sequence goes on from JABUQX010019837.1 coordinate 11,254, forward strand.
TTCTTTTTATGCACATTCATCAAAAATAATTTGAACTTGAGAAATTTATTTCATAGAGACTCTAAAATTTTATGGTTATATATATATATATTATATATATATATATATTATATTTATAATTATATATATATTACTTATTATATATATATATTCTTTATCTTATATATTCATTTAACTTATATATATATCATTATTATATTATAGTATTATTATAATTTATATAAAATTATCTTTATTTATATATTTTTTATATATATATGTATATAGGTATATTGCAATTATGTATTTTATTTTTCTTAGGATATATCATCTTAGATATTTTATGTATTTTCCGTATTTTGGTTTGTTATCTAATGGGATTCTTACGTATAGGTCTATTTATTTACTACGATACTTCTTATAGTATTATTATTTATATATTCTATATATAATTATTATTACTTTAATATTATTATATTATATATATTATTTTATATTCTATATATTATATTATTAATACACGGCTATAGCTATATCATATTTTGAGCACTATATTATATTATAATATTATATATATATTATCTTTTTTTATATATTATTTATTAATATCTTATTACTCTCTATATATTATATATTAATATATATATATATTATTCTTATATTATACATATTGTCATTTACAGATTTCTTATAAAATAAACTGACCCTCTTAATTTCAGTTCACTTCAATGTAGTTTCGATGTTATTTCAGTTACTCTTTTTTGGTCGGATGTTCACTCTGCCTGTTTGTTCACTTCTCTGCAATAAATAATTTTTAACAATCTTGTTCAAGTATTTAATAATATAAAATTACAGATATTACTTCTATTTTACTTTTGAAAGTAGAAAGGATTTATATTCTAATGCATTATGACTGTTCCTGAAAAAAGAGAACATCTAACATCTAGGTTCATTTAATACCTCTATGAAATACTTAGCCTCTAATGAGTTTTGTCGCTACGTGTCTTAGTATAGTGCCTTTACCCACTCTAGGGGTTTTTTTTAATATGGTCTCTATATATCATTATCACTTTGAGTGGTTGTCACGTTCTAATATTATAGCAGAGATACTTATCTCTGATATAAACCTTACACCTATGTAGATGAAAATTCTCTGAATATATTTCCCAATATATAATATAAAACTATAATATCGTGGAAAGCATTGTTTTTACATGGGGAGGCAAGATATATATATATATAATATATATATATATAGATAAATGTTATTAATTTAATTTTTATACGATTAAAAAATAAAAAAATAAATATATATATACTATATATATATTCATTGTGTTCTTATATTAGTATATATACCTGATATATACTATATATATATATATATATATATATATATATATATCATATATATATATATATATTATATATAAGTATATATATAATTATATATATAGAGGTAATATATATATATATTATATATAGTATAATATATATTATACTATATATATATAATATATATATATATATATATATATATATAATTATTATATCGGTATATATAATATATATAATAATATATATATATATATATATATATATATATATATATATATATATAATAATATAGTAAATATATATATTTATATTATATATATATATATATATAATATATATATATAATGTTTTCCATAATTAATTTTATTATTTTTTTTCACTCACATTATTGATAATTTCATTATTTGTATAGGGACTAGTACTATATTTTCATTATTGGAGTTCATATTATTCGTTGTACATCGTACCTAGATTTCGGAGGTAAGTATACTATTATTTCGTATATGCAACAGTACTAGATAAACACCATTTCGATATGGTTTTTATAATATTTTTGTCACATTATTCTACTTATATATTATATTATATTGTTGAGTTTGGCATTTATTAATTTTGATATATAGTATATATATATTATTATATTATCGGTATGTATCCATCACCTATCACACTCCTCTCACTACTTTACTATTGGAATTTTTTTTATTGTGGATCGGTAGCGGGTAGGTATATCGTTTAATTATATTCAATCTTTTATTGATAAATAGGAATGTTGTAATATAGGCTGTCGGACGGCTGGGGGGGCGGGGGGGAGTGATTTCTCTATCCCCTGTTTTTTATCGGTGGGAAATGTGTGTGCGTGGCCAACCTTCTGCTATCGTTAATGTTTTAATAAGCCCGTTTTTACCATGATAGATTCACCTTAAGCCAATGGAGTAGGTGGATGTCAGCTGTTCGCCAAATGACTATATTTTTAAGGTACACTGCTACAATGAGCCTCTCTGACGACCTGCTTTCAGTAAGGGGGTGTGTGGTCGTTTTCGCTGTACCTCAAATTTGTTACATGTTTCCAGGAGGAACAGGAGGCCACTTCTTCTGCAACACTCGCTGTCTCTGTGTTGGAGCGTGAATTATTGCTAAATACGGTAGAATACATGTGTCTCTTAGTCATTAATATCCTACACTTATGTCTTATTATGAGTATCGAACCTCTCATTTTTCTTGACGCGGTCCACGTGTAACTTATATGCATTTTGGTTCGTGAATCTCCATTCACTTCCTATTTTTTATTGACAGAAACTCTGTTTTTTCCTATTCTTTTTTTTCGTTCTTTTTTATTATTTATATTTTCTTGTCTTATAATTCTGTTTGTTATGTGTTTCTTAGAATTTTTATTTTTTTTATTTATTTGATAATTATGTTATTTCCAGTTTAAGCACCTACGATCTTGGTTACTACTAAAGTTTGACGTTTTTTTACGCCCGAAAAATAAATGTTCAAATTTCTTTCCGCGCATCAACTCTTGTTTTGCATGTTTCTTAGAAACATGATTTAAGTGTTCAGCTGGCTTCAATAGAAAGCAAACATTTATTAAAAATAATCATATAGAACACTAAACAAACGTATTCTATAAAATATTTAACTAAAATTTATAATTGGAAAATAAAAATTTCACAAACATATTGCACTATACACTACAATACACAAAATGACACTGACACACCACTTCTTTGCAAATTCGTCACTATGAAATACGGGTCCTCATTCTTCTCTCTCTCTTCTTTTTCTCTTTTATCTGTCTGTTCTTTCATGTTACTTATCTCTCTATCTCTCTTTCTGTGTTTTCTAGTCTCTCTCTCTCTCTCTCTCTCTTCTTCTCTTCTCTCTCTCCTCTGTCTCTCTCTCTCTTTTCCTCTCTCTTCTCTCTCTCTTTCTCTCTCTCATTCTCTTTTCTCTTTCTCTCTCTCTCTTCTGTCTCTTCTGTTTCTCTCTCTCTGTCATCTTCTTTGTCTTCATTCTGTCTCTCTCTTTTGTTATGCACTTTGATAAAGATATTGTTTCTCTTTCTTTCGTTAGTTGTAAATTTCGCTTTTTCGGTGTGTCTCGGTTTTTTCCTCTTCTTCTCTCTTTTTTTTCTCTCTATATCTCTCTCTCTAATTTATATATTATATTATATTATATAATATTCTTATATATATATTATTTTGTATTTTAATATATTTTATCCTTATATAAATTTCATTATATATATTACATTTTTATATATATTTTATATCTTATTTTGTAGGATTATTATTTAAAGCTTACTAAAACTGAAACATGTTTACATAAAATTTAAATAAATACTCTCCTTTTATGGCAATCGCCGAACGAAGCAGGTCTTGCCCATTGTCTTTCAATATTTCATTTGCATAATATATTCGCGATACTCTCTTTTATTTTTATTATATTTTTTTAAGTACCTTCATCGGTTCTATAGGATTTTAGGTTTTTTTATCAAGTCATAACGAGGTAGATAGGCTCAGGTCTAATACGCTTATAAATAGCTCTAATTCTTTATTTGTTTTTATATTTTCTTTTTTCTCTTTAGATTTTTGTAATACGTTTAATTGGTCTTAGATTGGTTTCTTGTTATTTATAGTATTTATCATTTTTATGCTGTTAAGCTTCTGTTGTGCCTCTTTAAATTTTGTTTCTTTTGTTGGTTATTATTGTTTGAGAATTAGGTAATAGGCTTATTGTGTACTTTTAAAATGACGGAAATGAATCAGAATAGGCCACTGCCCTCTTCAGCCTATCCCCTAAGGAGTTCGTGTTGGGAGTGCGACTGTAGCATGTTATGAAGAAGATGATTCGAAGATGATTAATGAGTATGGTTTTTAGTGTTCAATGAAAGGTGGTGATTGTGGTTGTTACAGCCCTGAATGTATAGTTGAGTGTAATATGTAGTGTAAATGATAAATGTAAATTATTATGTATTGAGCATTAAGATTTATTACTTTATTAAGAGATATAACATGTTTGAGTACTAAGAAAGTTAATTATCTAATAATACAGATTTTATACTGGTTATTGAACAATATTTAGATAAACTGAAAGACAAAAGTTATATAAATTGTTAGTCATATGTATATATTCGAAGGAAAGATCAGAGAGTTAGGATATATAGGTTAGTAGAAAGATCACTTACGATATTATGTTCGAGCTTAATTAGTATGAGCAATCTACTTGAAAAATGGAGTTTACTCTTTTTAAGACTAGAAGGTAATAAAACTGTGTCTAATTGAGATTATAGTTATGCATAAAAGAATGAAAAGGAAAAAAATCAGTAAAGGTGTGACAAAATATACTTAATGTGTCATAACTTGCCATATCAAATATAAATATAGTTTTCGGGAATTAGCCCTAAAACTATATGGTATTCTAAATTAGAGTTTGTATTCTATAATATATTATATATTTTATTTAGATATTATGGAGATTGTTTATATATATATAATAAGGGTTACTAATAAATGAATATATTTTAGAAACTGCGCTTAATAAATTCAGAGGATAAATTAATAAATAATGATGCTTAAATTAAGGTTGTGTTCATATAAATTTTACAATATATCTGCGAAGATCAAAGTGAGCCATCCTTCTCTTTAAATGAGGGTCAAAATACAGTTTAGCGGCGAAAAAGTGCGGTAAAATTGTTGAGCGATAATCTACAAAATATACATTGAAAGACAATTGCCCCTAGATGCACTTTTAGAAAATAGTTCTTTTGTAGCAGACATTTCAGTGCCATTTTACATAAGTGATGGTGGTGCTGCATGTTTTACAACAATCCGAATAAATATTTTAACATAATCTTAATCTCACTTTTAACAGTAAAATATTTATACTCACTCCTTCATCATATAATCATATTAATTGTTATAGTAAATTAAGTAGGTCGTTCAATAATAATCAAATCATTAGGTTTTAATTCAATATATAGGAATATTAATAATAATATAAAGCATTAATCATTGCAAAATAATAATATAATATATCGATGGAATAACATGAGCAAATAATAGATAATATAAGTTATCTATACTAATAAGCTATGTAAATAATAGAGTCACTATAAACGGATTGCATTAAATAATCGGCTATGGAATAAAGTTTAATAAGATACGTAATAATAATAATATATATAATATAATAATAATATTAGATCAGCCTAATAAGTTAGGAACATATAGGGAAAAGTCATGTTGTTTTATTACATTAATACTTTGGGATATCTGGCATGACAATGCCACCCTGATCTTGATTTAATTAATAATAATAATAATAATTATAATAATCAATTATGGTGGACCAGATAATACCATACTTAAATAGAATATCTGAATGATACATTAACTAAATCATATTATTAAAATGAAATTAAAAAATAGATATAATGTTAGTCTTTTATTTATTTATGTTTTACTTGCTTATATATTTTTATATTTTATTTGTTTTAATTATTCACAACTTTTTTATATACCATTTTTATACAGTGGATGTTTAGTCTTCATTTTGTGAGTTATTTATTTATTATTTTTATTTATTTTATTCTCGTATCTTGTCAACATTGTTGTTTTGCCCGTGTATGTGAAATTGAGGTGATTTCTAAGTGTATTATTAAAATGTATTTTTATTATTATTCAGTCTTATTTATTAGCATTATCTATTAGTTCTGTCATTGTGATTTGTCTTAATTATTTGAATTGATGGTCTAATTTTATTTTCTTGATATTATTATGGAAGGTTCTGGTAGCCCTAGTTTTCTATCTTCTCTGCCTTTACACAGGTTGACTGCATTCTGACTCTTATCGCTCCTGGTCATATTCATTACTAATTGCATTGTCCCACCGACTATAGTTATAGTCTTATTATTCCGTATTTTAATGCTATTATGTTATTATTTATTATATCTCTGTATTGATATCTATTGATTTTTCCGGTTAATTGCCCATGGGTAATTTATTGGCTCCTCAACTTTATATATTATTAAGTTCATATATCAGGATTATTATTCGATTTAATATCTATTTTCTTCTAGATTCTCCGCGGTTATAGTGCATTTATAATAATATTTGAATGTATGCGGGACGATATTTGAGAGTGAGTTGGACGCTTGAATATATCTATATTCAGATAAATTTGATTATTTAGGTATTGAATCACTTAGTCACTTTCTGATTTAATATTCTTTAATTTGTTTTTATTATTATTACATTATTTAAGTTTATATATTATTTCATTAATTAATTAATTAATTCATTTATTTCATTATTATTATGAATTCTTATTTTAATTATTTAATTTATTATTTTCACTGCTTAATTGGATTAATTATTGTAAAACGCATTCAAAATCTTGATTAAACTATCTTAATTCATTTCAAGCACGTCATCATTATTATCATTTATCATGATAAAAAATAGAAAAAAAAATCATATAAATTAAAATAACTTTCATCTTTTCGTATGATCATCTTTTCATTCATCTTTTGATTTTCTTTTTTTTTTTTATTGAAAATGATATTTATTATTATCACTATGTAAGATTTTTATTAATGATTTTTTTACTCTCTCTCTTAATTCGATTTTTTTTTATTTTTATTTTTTATTATATTTATTATTTTTTTATTTATCTTATTTTTTTCGTTTCAGACGAATATAATTAATATATATGTTCATATGATGTATATTTTTGTATTTTATTTTATTTTATTTTTTTTCTTTATTTTTTATATATACTATTTTATTATTATATTATATTTATTTTTTTGAGTCGACATTCGGGGGGCGTGTATTAACTCCATTGCCTCTGCATTTTTGTTCTAGGTGACTATTTCATAGGTGTATTTTCACTTTATTTTTTTTATTTACTTTTATTATTTTATTCATTATTCCCCTCGCAGTAGACTGCTACTAGATTTGATTTGTTTAGCATTATTGATAGGTTGCCTCTACCAACCTTTATTTTTAGCCTTTGCGAAGAAAATGTAAACCTTTATCCTTTTTTAATACTAGTCTTTTCTTAGGTGGGTTGCAGCCGAACGGCAGGGACCGAGGGGGAAACAGTCCCGTCGTCCCGGTAGGCGAGAAATAAACCCCCGACTTGCTCAAAATCTTTTAACTATTTTTATTACCCGTCGGGTAACTTATCGGTTTAAGTTAAAAAAAAAAAATTCAACAATTTGACAACTTTGGTATCCCCCTATTCCAGCTTTTTCGTTTTGTCAAAAAACTATTTTTCGCTTACATTTACTACAATTTAAATTTTTTTTAAAGCTTATTTTTACTTCTTGTTTCTTTTTTTCATTTCCGACGTCACAATTTATTTTATGTATAAATGATTTTTATATTAAATTTATGACATCTTAAATAATAGTTTTTATTAGTTATGCAGATATAACCGCTTCTGAATCAATATATATATATATATTTATTATATATATATATATTATAGCTTATCTATTTATTATTTATATATCTATATCATATAATCATCATATATATATATATCAATAACATTTAGTTTATTTTTATATTTATTTATAATATATATATAATTATATATTATACTGTTAATATTAATTATTATATATTAATTATATTATAATAATATATTATATTTTTTATATTATAATTATTAACATATATTAATAATTTGAATATACAAGTCATCCTTGAAAAGCTAAGATTGGCGGCATCAACTATTATACTTAAACAATTACAGAATTATTTAACAAGCATACAAGCATTCTGTATGTAAAGTTCGGAGGAATCTACTTCTTCCTTCCCTTGTTTTAAGATAAATCTCAAAAATAGAAACGTGGGAATAACATCTAATGGAAGATCTCTCGAAGAGACCGGTTTGGTGGCGTGGGGTATGGGCGAGGTTGTGGCTCTCCATTGGGGTTGGTTCAGTGGAAGGTATATAAGAATAATATAATTATTATATTAATAATAATAGAGGTTAATTAATATTAAATTATATATATATAAACTTTATTAATTATTTATATTTAGGTATTAATATTTATCCTACTCATCTAAAAAGATGTTCGCTAATGTATTTGTCTAGAATTAGTTATGATAAAATCAAGTTTCAGTATTCTCTTTCTATCTTTCATCTTTGATTTTTCAATATTTTTAAATTCTTTATCTTAATTATTTTTTTTTATATTGATATAGTCATATATTTTGAATTTTAGATAGATTGAGAGTTTATACTATTTTATCATATACTATCCAACCTATTATCATAACTTTCGTAGATATGCTTCTCCGTTAAGTGCATTTCAAGTTTCTCTTTGAAATGGTGGTTCTTTTCTTCTCTGGCCTGATTGGGAAAGCCTATCTCCATTCGCCCCTCCCCCCCCCCTTATGTCTGTTCACCCCCTTTTTTTCCCCTGTTCAAAATTAGCTCTGAACCATCTCAAGATTGATGTACTTTATGGGCTTCTGTTGATGTTTTATATTTTAAATTGTATCGTAAATGTATAATTTGTTTAATGATACATGATAAATATGTGCACTTGGCTCTTTAAGCTTTTTTTTTTTTGCTAATTTCCCATATTAATTGTGAACGAATAAAGAAAATTTACGCAGTGGGCAATTTGATAGTAGGCCATTGAAAAGAGCGCGAAGAAGTTTTTTATTCTCTACAAGTTTCGGGTGTTTCAAATTAACTAACGAATATCTTTAGAGAAAACGCCCGACGTATAGATATGTATTATGTAATTCACGATAATCTCATTTACGAATATAGCAATTTTGAAGTAAAATTTGGAAAATGGCATTTAATTTACTTGATATTTTGTATCGCTTCACTCCCCTTCCTTCCCGATCAACCCAATGAGGACAATCAACTTTAACTTCATCTGTTAAAGCAGCGACATGAACGACTTCTGCTTCTTCATCAGACCAAAATGGTTCTCCGCTGCTGCTGACTTTTTCATCACTAAAATTGGCATTCGAATAATCATATATAACATGATAACTCGTGTTCTCACGATAATATTGAGACTGAACTGGACTGAAAGGACTTGTTTCATTCGAAAATGGTGACGAGAATGTTGAATTTCCTGCAATTGTTTCTATTGTTTTTGTATTGTTAGCTGTTCCTGATGAATGAAGACCGCAAACCTTTTCGTTGTAAAAACTTCCGACGTTTACACTAATAATAATACATGTTCCATTTTCTGGAGCAAAGTTGCGTCTCAACATAAGCATAGTTTTACCTATTCGGGAAATTATATATAAATATATATATATATATATATATATATATATATATATTTATATATCTCATATATTATATATATATATATATATATATATATAGGATATATATATATATATATATATAACTATATATATAAAAAAAAAAAAAAAAAAAAAAAAAAAAAAAAAAAAAAGAAAAAAAGTATATATATATATATATATATATATATATATATATATATATATATATATATATATATATATATATATATATATATATATATATATACAATAGTTTATATACCTCAATAAAAAATAAAACTCACCTTTATACGTGTTCTTCCTTCTCGAGCGCCGTAAACTTTAATATCATACAAATGATAATTTCCCAGTTCTGAATCCCAGAACGAATCAAGAAGAGCAAAATTGAACCTGTATATGCCTATATATATATATATATATATATATATATATATATATATATATATATATATATATATATATATATATATATATATATATATATATAGTATAATATATATTATATATCTTAAAGAGATAAATTTAATATGTATATAATAATATATATATATATATATATATATATATATTATAAATAAATAGGATTGTAAGTAAAAAATATGTTTCTAAATCGATTATTTGTGATACATCAGCTTTTACTCACCTACTGCGTGTTCGGATAAATCCAGTGCAGTTGTGCTATTGTCTTCATTGATACCAGTCATTACCCATTCGTAGGTCACAGGGGGTATCCCGCAACCGTCATCCCCTAAATCGAGAGTTTGTTGACGGTCTTGAGATTCAAGTCCTTCATCCTAAGTAAATGGTAGAGATAAGATTTGGAAAATGTGGTAAGCCTGTAAGGTTTAAATAGTTCAGGGTTTAATGACGGTCTTGAGATTCAAGTCCTTCATCCTAACGTAAATGGTAGAGATAAGATTTGGAAAATGTGGTAGCTGTAAGGTTTTATAGTTCAAGGGTCTTAAAAACGGACGTATTTGATTTCTTTCACATTAAAAATAATTTAGAAAATATCATGTGTGTGTGTAGGTGTGTGTGTGTGTATGTGTAGCTATTTATGTGTTTAAAGTGGATTGGTGGTGTATGTGAGTACATTCTTCACTTACAAAGACACAGCTCGATCTCAAGACCAGCTTGATAGGGTTTACCGACACGACGCCGTCAATAAACGTGCAACTTTTTACTGGGTTGCAGGTAGCCGTTAAAACCGGAGGACTTCCTGGAACGATTTCCAGTTCCAAAGTTGCGTTTCTTTTACGAGGGTCAATCTTTTCGTCACTCGTCACCTGTAATAAACATTATTAAACATTATTAATTTCAATAACAGCAGCATTTTTACCTCCGTCATTATCATCATTACCATCAAACTTATATTATTACTATTTTAATGATAATTCTCATTATTATATTATTATTGTTTTTTTGCTATTATTATTGTTTTTTTGCTATTATTATTATTATTATTATTATTATTATTATTATTATTATTATTATTATTATTATTATTATTATTATTATTATTATTATTATTATTATTATTATTATTATTATTATTATTATTATTATTATTATTATTATTATTATTATTATTATTATTATTATTATTATTATTATTATTATTATTATTATTATTATTCCAAATTTTGCCAGACTTATCATTCCCAGACTATTTAACGTCTGTAGTATATTACAAATTGAAAATTAAATTGTACAAAAGCTTAATCAAGAACTATATTTTATATCTATTAGGGTCATGTGTTTATATGTAGTCATGTTCGATTCATGACACGCTATAAATAAAGTGAATTCTTTACTTAATATTCTTACGAAGCTAGTCCCAACAAATGGCCGACAGGGAAAAGGAGAGACAGGTCAAATGGTCAACATTTGTAAAAAAAAAAAAAAAAAAAAAAAAAAAAATCTAGTTATTTAGAGTTTATCTAACAATTTCAACTAAACTAAACCTAACTTAACCTAACCTAACCCTAACCCAACAAAACTTAACCTAACTTAACTTATCCTAACCTAACTTAACCTAACTTAACTTAACCTAGCCTAACCAAATATAACCTAACCTAACTTAACCCAACAAAACTTAACTTAACCTAACCTAACCTAACGTCTGTGGCGGGCTGTACGGGAATTTTTATTTTTTTTTTTGATGTCGTGTCGTCAGTTTTGACCTGTCGCCCATTTGGACTAGTCCCCACTCTTACACAAAAGCCTCTTTGATTTAACTTTACCTCGACTAACATCGTATAAAATCCAGGAATTTCTACAAACAAATCACAAGGTAAATGCAGTGAGCCATCGTCGTAATCAAATTTGGAGGGTCCGTCCCCAAAACAGCCTCCAAGGTCTTCACCAGATTCTTTCCTTTCTGACGGAAAAGAAACCCCAGTTTGTATGGAGTCTCCCCATTCTTCACTTTTCTTCTTGCACCACCAAGCGAATCCAACAATCTACCAGCAATTTAATAATAATAATAATAATAATAATAATAATAATAATAATAATAATAATAATAATAATAATAATAATAATAATAATAATAATAATAATAATAATAATAATATAATAATAATAATAATAATAATAATAATAATAATAATAATAATAATAATTAACCTGCTTTCTTATGTTAACACGAATCACCTCATACTTTGTCATCCTATTTGCTAAATAATTTTTTTTTAAATAATTATGTACATTTCCAACAAAGTCTTTATATAATATATATATATATATTTATATATATATATATATATATATATATATTATTTTTTTTATAAAAATATATATATATATATATATATATATATATATATATATATATTATATATATATATGTATATATATATTCATATATATAATATATATATATATAATATTTATATAGTATTTAATATATATATATATATATTATACATACAACAAATATATATATTATATATATATATATATACTTTGTATATTAGAATCTCTAGCATTTAGAAAATAAATTTCATTTTCTAAATGTTATTTCTCCATCTTATTTCTTCTGCAATTTTAACATCCAGGGCTAAAATACTAAAGATCTATTTTTATCTTCATTAATCAATTCGAAAGTCATTTTGTGAATGTTCTGGGAATGAGCCCTGATTTGGAGTCGAATGTTCTGGGATTGAGCCCTGATTTGGAGTCGAATGTTTTGGGATTGAGCCCTGATTTGGAGTCGAATTTTTTGGGATTGAGCCCTGATTTGGTCGAATTTTCTGGAATTGAGCCCTGATTTAAAGTCGAATGTTTTGAGTTTGAGCCCCGATTTTGAAGTAGAATTTTCTGGGATTGATCCCTAATTTGGAATCGAATGTTCTGAGATTGAGCCTTGATCTGGAGTAGAATGTTATGAGATTGAGCCCTGATCTGGAGTAGAATGTTCTGAGATTGAGCCTTGATCTTACGTAGAATGTTATGAGATTGAGCCCTGATCTGGAGTAGAATGTTCTGAGATTGAGCCTTGATCTGGAGTAGAATGTTATGAGATTGAGCCCTGATCTGGAGTAGAATGTTCTGAGATTGAGCCTTGATCTGGAGTAGAATGTTATGAGATTGAGCCCTGATCTGGAGTAGAATGTTCTGAGATTGAGCCTTGATCTGGAGTAGAATGTTATGAGATTGAGCCCTGATCTGGAGTCGAATGTTCTGAGATTGAGCCTTGATCTGGAGTAGAATGTTATGAGATTGAGCCCTGATCTGGAGTAGAATGTTCTGAGATTGAGCCTTGATCTGGAGTAGAATGTTATGAGATTGAGCCCTGATCTGGAGTGTAATGTTCCGAGATTGAGCCTTGATCTGGAGTAGAATGTTATGAGATTGAGCCCTGATCTGGAATAGAATGTTCTGGGCTTGAGCCCTGATTTGAAAGTGAAATCCAAGCGGAAACCAGATATTTTGTGTTTTGTAGAAGGTGAATCCGTAGCTGGGGTTGTAGTAGGTATAAGAGCTTGTCAGAACGGTAAGTTTTTTTTCTGATTCTTCAGCCCTAATATCATTAAAAAAAATCCAATAATTTAGTTGAATTGTTTTTTCTCCACAAACAACATTCAGCGAATTCTGATATTACTTATCCTAATTCCACATGGTGTGTT
>JABUQX010019837.1:30000-35000 GCA_015478945.1 Trachelipus rathkii
TATTGATATTGCCCCTTAGGATGTAATATTTATGTTGTTCAGTACGTATTTTCAATGTTTACAGGGTTTCATCATAGTATGCGTTCGGACAGATATTGCATGGTATACATTAGATTCTCCCTACAAGAAACTCAATCAGATAATAAAATAACATTTCTGGATTTACTCATTACATAAGAAATTTCTAATTTACATTTCAAAATACACCATTAAACCACATCTTGTAATCAAAGATTACTTTCACTTTCCAGTCATCCTACCCATATTGAAAAATATCATATTTAATAATTCCTTACAGAATACAGATCCTAAATATATATAGATGAATAAAACACATTTATTACTTTTTTCAAATTTAGCATACTCTCAAGAATTCATAGAACAACAATATCACAATGCAAAACAATGCTTCTATGAAGATACAAAACAAAATACTTATGAACATTCCACTGACCTCATCGTCTTACCTTATACAGAATACTCTTAAATATGAGATTTACAATATAGAAATTATTTAATATGCAACTTGTCTTTATATTTCCAGATACACTCACTAAACCCATATACACAATAATTCTTCCCAACTACCATTTGCAAGGGGAGTCTTCTGTATACCATGCAATACCTGTCAGAAAGCATACTATGGTGAAACCCTGAATACATTAAAATACATACTGAACAACATAAATGTGAAATCCAAAGGGGCAACATCAATAATGCAATCGCTAAACACATCCCAAATGATCATATAATAAACTGGACCAATGCCATTTTTATTTTCAAATCCAAAACAAAGAAACTCAATCGCCTGGCTAAAACTTTTCATATTCAAAACTTACTAAATTTTAATATTTCCACTAGATTTTTTTTTATTTTGATGTAATTGTCAACAAAACTATATTCATAAATGATCTATACTATGTTAAAGAACCTTCAAATGATTTAACCAACGTCTGGCATGTGCAATTTACAGCATTTATAGAAAAATACCACAGGTCTGCCAAAAAAAAATAAAAAAAAATTTTTTTGAAAGCTGTTTTGGTTATTTAACGTGAATTTTTTTGTTGTTCGGTGTGTTGAATCCAAAAATGACCTTCGTTTTTTCATAGGACATCACGTTTTATAACATGTTAGGAACCTATGTGAAATTAAGATAATATGTCAAAGGAAATGAAAATAGACATAAATTGGATTTTTTATTGCACAAATTTCATGAAAATCAACTTTAAATAAAAATATGATTGTATATACATGTCAAAATCGTTTCTTCGTGTCTTTAAGGCTCCCCTAAGCACGTTTACACTTATGAACAGCATCTGGAATCTCTCTATGCAGCATCTAACAGTAATAGGTCATCATCGTAACGCGTCCATCTCCTCTTGGTATCTCCTCCCATCATCTTTGATCCCTGGAATGAAAATCAATTCACCCTTGTCCGCACTCATAGTTCCCAAATTTTCTTTAAAGTAATTGAGTGGAAATGTACTTTTAAGCTCATTAGGCAACCTAATGGTTCCCAACCTTCTTCTGAGTATCTTCATGATCTTTCATTGAAACTCATTATCAGTCATAACCTCTAATGTTCGGTCCGGTGAACACACACCTTCTTTCAATTTTGCCTTTGCTACACATGGAAACTTGGAGCACAAGTATTTGAAGCATTCTCATCTTCCGGCAGTAATTTCACTACATTGATATATCAATCTCAATTTTAATGTGGGGTGGTGCAGTAAAAACTTTATTGGGGGAGCACTTAAAGTTTCTCGAGGACACTTTTTTCACCACTGTAAGCTCCCTTGGCTACATGTCTTTTTCATCCAGGGATTTGTAAGATCTCGACTGCCCCATAGGCATAGGTAACAGGGTTATTTGGCAAATCCAGCTTTGTTTGCCCAAGTAGCATCTACAAGGATGCTTCAAATCTCCATACCACTATATCCGTGGTCTTCATATTTGGAGTTTCCGAAGAAAAACTATTCTAGATTTTCGTAGGTTTCCTTCCAGTGTACCGAATGACCTATACTAATGGAAGCGTAAATACAACCGTTATTGAGTAATACCTCTTTAAGGCTATCGAAGAATCAATATATAGACGCCATTGATGAATCATATTGATTTTGAAATGACCCTTTAAACCTTCAAGGTATGTGAAATAGATCAAGTTGTCTACCAGGGAAAATTAATTCACGAAATCCTTTTCACGATGTCTGAACCACGAAAATGACACTCCAGGCAACAATAAATTCCTGCTTTTGAGCCTTGATCCGAGTATCTCTGCATCATCTTTTGGAAGATTCAAGTCCCTTACTAAATTATTAACCTCCTCTTGAGAGAAACATTTTGGTCCTGTATCATCTTCAAAATCAGAATTTGATTCATCAACTGGTTCAGGTATAACTACATCTTCAAAGGAGCAGGGTATTTCTTCCAAAGTAGGTACCTGGGGGCTTGGGTACTGGAATATTTGAACCGTGAGTGATGGGGCGAATTGCAGATTGAAGATTGGGGAATGAAATGGAATGTTTCCATTTGGAATTATACCATTTCAAATTGCAAAAATAAAAGAAACAATCGTCACTATGGTTCTTCTGCTCACGCCATACCATAGGAATCCCAAAACGTAAAGCTTTTTTTCTTACATTTGAACCAATTTCGGAGATCCTCAATGCACCGTTTGCACATTTTATGAGGCGCCCAAACTTTATCTTCGTCTCCAAGTTTTAGTCCGAAGTATGCCGAGTATACTTTTTTTTACAAAATGTGATACTCTGCTGCTAACAAATATAACAAAAACTGTTTGGCGAATTAACACACTTCCATGAAGCCATATCAATAACATGGGAGAAACACGGTTGGTGATTGACGATATCTAACACAGACTAAGATGGAATGAGAACTTTGGAGAAACAAACATGAAATTACAGATCAGTAAGCACATATCAGAGCTTGTACGCTAGGCTTGCACAATGATGACTGAGGTTTAAAATGGCTTCCTTCCCTTCCTATACAAAAAAATTATATAATTAAATATTATTATATATAGAATATATATTATATATATATATAATATATAAATATATATTATATATAATATATATAATATATAGCTATATATATATTATAATATATATAATTATATATATATATATATATAATATATATATATATATATATATATATTATATATATATATAATATATATATAATGTTTATGTTTTTGTTTATTAAATTGTAAATTAAAAAGTTAATATTAAGTCTGCGTTTGACTCCACATTTATGTAAAGCTCCTTTCAGTATTTTTTTTAAAAAAATAGCTAAATTAAAAGAGAATTTTGCGATTTGAGGTAAATCCTGACTTCTTTTTTCAATAAGGTTTTCGTTTTCAGCACACCAAAATACATAGAATTCAGTTTGAAATAATTCAATAAGCTTTATGTCGCAGACCTGTTGGAATTTTAACAATTATCGTACTTTCGCAGGACGGCGTTTTCTGGAACGTTCATATCTCATTTTGTCGTTGAAAGGGAACGAATTAAACTCGGCTACAACATTGAGATATTTTAATTTATGCTCTTTTTCTTTTTCAATAAATTTATGTGTTTTGTACTCTTTAACTATTAATGTCTTACAAAATTATGTGGTTTTAATATATATTATATATATATATATATATATATATATATATATATATATATATATATATATATATATATATTATTTTTTAAAAAAAATTTATATATATTTATATATATATATATATATATATATATATATATATATATATATATATATTACATTTTAAAGCTTAATTTTTATCAATTAATTATGCATAACAAAGATTCTAACAAATTAGATATACATACATTAATCGGGTTATAAGTGTGATGAAAACTTCATTTTTGTAGTTAATAACGATAGCCGTAGTTTGCCTGTCAGCTGTAGACATGAGTCAATTACTCTCTTGAAGACTCTTTTCGTCTGATCCAGGGTCAAAAGAATAGGGTTGGTCCTTATTTGTGGAGTTGTCAGACCAGTCCACCCACATTTCAACGTCCCTTGGGGCTTTACCGTTGGATTAAATATTTCCAGTGTAAAACTTACCATACCTGGTACAGATGGGAAGCGCAAATAATAATAATAATAATAATCAATAAAAAATAATAATAATAATAATAATAATAATAATAATAATAATAATAATAATAATAATAATAATAATAATAATTAATAATATAATAATAATAATAATAATAATAGTTAATGATCAATATAAAAATAATAATAATAATAATAATAATAAAATAATAATAATAAAATAATAATAATAAAATAATAATAATAAAATAATAATAATAATAATAATAATAATTAATAATAATAATAATAATATAATAAAATAATAAATAATACCAAAGTTCATTTTGCACGATAAATTATAATAATATAATAATAATAATAATAATAATAATAATAATAATAATAATAATACCCTTATAAGCCAATTATGCCAAGGGTAATCCAGGATACTGTTAATGAACAGGTCAGAACCTTAATTCGTCACCGACTTTATAGATATTTGATGTCATAAGAAACTTTATTTAATTGCCTCCATTACAATCGTCTAAAGATTCCCATTCGATAATCCACATACATAGATATAATTTTTTGTAAATTAACGTCACAATTTTCAACAAGATTTATTAATAAAATTGTGAAAAAAAATAGTGAAATAATTTATAAAAAAATTAATTTATGAAATGATGATTATTTATTGAATTTATTGAATTGAATTTGAGATGTTATGAAAATCTGCTGATATAATAAATATGAAATTAATAAAGTTATAAAGAATTTAATTCAAGTTTTGGGATTTATGTATTGAAGTTCTCTTATTTAGTTTTTTTTAAGTTTAACATTAAATTATAGGATTATGGAATAATGAGTAAATTGCTGTTTTAAAATGTGAAGAAATTTAACTCTGAAATGGAAGCATAATTTGA
>JABUQX010019837.1:42500-44042 GCA_015478945.1 Trachelipus rathkii
CAAATCTCAACTTCACTGCTTTCCTACTTTCACGGTTTGTCCTTAATAATAATAATAATAATAATAATAATAATAATAATAATAATAATAATAATAATAATAATAATAATAATAATAATAATAATAATAATAATAATAATAATAATAATTAATATTATTATTATTATTATTTATTATTATTATTATTATTTTTTAATTCATTTTAAATGAATGAGTCAAAGGAGATTTTACTCTCCATCAGCGGGATTCGAACATTGGACTCCGCGACGCTGAGTAACAATGACCGGGAGCTTTATCCACTAAGCCACCCGCGTTTTGATTTGATTATTTTATTATTATTATTATTATTATTATTATTATTATTATTATTATTATTATTATTATTAATATTAGTAAAATTATTATTATTATTATTATTATTATATTATATTATTATTATTATTATTATTATTATTATTATTATTTTAAGTTTTAGTTTTTGCTTCCAATTCCCTAAATATTTTCTTCTGATATTCATTTAATTTCATTAATATTAATCTGGAGAATAATTTGCACAAAAAAAGTAAGAGGCATATTTATATTTATTAGATCCTGACCGGTTTCGTCCGTAAACCTCGTCCAAATCCGGTCAGGATCTAATAAATATAAATATTCCTCTTACTTTCTTTGCAAACTTTTATTCTCTAGATTAATATAAAGAAATTAAATGAATATCAGAAGACAAATATTTAGGGAATTGGAAGCAAAAACTAAAACTATATTAAAACAAAAGCTGATTTAGAATTATTATTTTTATTATTATTATTATTATTATTATTATTATTATTATTATTATTATTATTATTATTATTATTATTATTATTATTATTATTATTATTTTTATTTTATTTTATTTTTATTTTTATTTTTTATGTATTTATTTTTGTAAATTTTAAAATTTTTGTATGTGATTCTGAATAAAGTCTAAAGTCTATTATTATTATTATTATTATTTATTATTATTATTATTATTATTATTATTATTATCATCATTATTATTCGTGTTTTATGCTATATCATTTATTCTTATTAATTATTATTATTATTATTATTATTATTATTATTATTATTATTATTATTATTATTATTAATAATTATTATTATTATTATCATTATTATTATTATTATTATAATTATTTTATTATTATATTATTATAATCTATTTATTATTATTATTCTCTATTTAATATTTACCGTTAATAGTGCGGAAAAAAACGTTCTCTTATCAAATCTCGCTTAAATGTGCGATGAAAAAAAAGTTATGAATATTGTTGTTTACCCATATATAAAATTAATGGTTTTTGTTTCGACACGTAAGAGTGACACATGGCTTTCAAAAAATTTACCATAAATAATTATTTCAAAAAAGAAATATTTGGCGATATAGTTCCCTTTATTTTTTTTTTATTATATGTTATTTAAATAAATTTATTGAAAAATTTTAATAAAATTCAAACATATGAAAAATATGGTAATAGTTCGGTTTAAGGTAATGTTATCAAA
>JABUQX010019838.1:0-45000 GCA_015478945.1 Trachelipus rathkii
AAAAGGGTTCTTGGGCCCTCATGCAGAGATTCTATCTTTATTCCGATATTGTACTTTCTCCCGCCTTGAGCGACGTCACTGTATCTGTGCTCTGCGTAACAATTCTCATTCTTGTCTCAATTCGTCAACTTCGTCTATATTAATATACTATATTTTTAGTCTTATACTACTTATATATATCTATATACTTTATCTTCATTATTATTATATATTATTATTCCTTTATATATTATATATAATTCATTTCTTTATGTTATATTTTTATATACTGATCAGCTTATTATTAATCTTCTATATATATTATATTTATTTATATAGTTATATATATTATATATATATATATATATATATATATTATATTATATATTATTATATTATATAGGTTATATATATATATAGTATATATATTATATATTTCTATATATATTATTTATATATATAATTACTATTTAGTTTATACTATATGTTGATTTTATATATATCCTTATTTATATTTATATATCTTATTTTATTTTTGTTATTATCTTTATTTATAAAATCTTATATTTAATATAATTCTCTTCTATTTAGCTCTCACATTTTCTTATTATATCTATATATTATTATATTATATCTATTATATTATATTTATTCTATATATATATCAATTATTATCTTATATATTATATTATATATTTATATATATATATCTTATCTCTATATATTATTATGTACATATCATATCTTCATTTATCATTTTTTCAGAGTGTACAATTGGATTTATTATAATAGATTCTTTCTTGTTTATTTTTTCTTCTAAGTTCATACAATGATTTTTTTCTATAAAGTTTATGTGTACTCCAATTTTTTGAATTGATTCTCCATTAGCTATATGCCTGATAATCGTTCAGCAATTACAGTGGGCAATACAATGTATTTTATGGCGTACGTATATATTTTTTTTTTTTATTCTCTTGGTTTTAGTTTTTTCGTTAGTGATGTAGTTTGTCCGCTTTGTTGATTTGGGTTAACGATCCTCCCGCATCACCACCTAGTGACATTACCTCCAATACACACCACATACAGTCACACACATATATATCAGGTTTATTTTCCACTATAGTAATGCTATACTTGACATATCATTACCGATTATATTTTGGCCTACCTAACGGTTTATATCTAATTATGTTTATATTATGAGGCTAGATTTCGTATTATGCTATAGTTTTCGGAGCCACTCCATCTGCGCGACGCACTCAATGGTGCAATTTCAGGAAAGTTGGGTGTAGTTTCGTACTTTTCTGACGTTCTTAATCCGTTGAGGAGATATACTGACATTCTCCCCATCCTGAATTCAGCCCTTTAGCATAGCCTGCACTCTTCTCGTGTGTGTTTTCTGTGCCGATGTTCTCTTCCTTGAGCGTTACCTTTGCTGGGCCCGCTCTCATATATTATTTAAATATTCTCCGTGTATTTATATATTCATATTTTTTCTTTGTCACTAGGAGCATAGGTATAGTGGATATTCATATACTGGGATTGACTTTACGTTTATTGAGTATAGTTGATATGTAATTTCTCATCTATCACTATATTTCTATTATCTCTCCTATTTATCCTCTTCTTTATCGTTACTAGTTGTGTGGTTTATTATCATTAGTCTTATATTTAGTCTCTTTGCTCATATTGATGAGTTTATACTATGATTTATATTATATTACCATGATATCTCTTGTATTATTGTTTTCTGATCGTATGGTGTAGATGGCTTAGTTTTAGTATTAAATAATAATTGTTTGATCTGTAAAGAACAAAGTCTAAAGTATCTTCGGATGTGGGAGTGGCTCTCGAAAAAAATATATCTTGTTAGCATAACCAAATATGCTCTGCCATTTATACATGTATGTTCAATTCAATAATCCTCTTTTTGTAGCTCTTTCTAAACCGAACCTATATAAGCCATCATGGACTCCATTGAGCTCTGCATCAACTTGATAACTCTCTATTCCACATTTTTTGGCATCGGTTCTTGGTCTCTCAGCCACCCTGTTACACATCTTATAATCAATCATTCTTAATTAGAGAACGTTTATAATTTATTACTTCATATTAGATGGAAACATAATGTGAATGAGAAGTGCTATCCACAGAGATCAGCTTTGCTATGATAGGTCACCTCGAATGTGGCTTGAGCGTTTAGCAAGAATGTCTTGGGATATGCATCTTTTCGTGAAAGGTGACTTGTAAGTTTATGTGATGTTTGTTACTATATCGTTCCTCAGGTCATTCCTCTCAAGTGTGAACTTAGCAAAAAGTATTTGAACTTTTTGGAGAATGCGTGCGAAGTTATAAATATAAGATTGACGTATACCAACGTTTATGATGCGGATTTCCTTTAAGGCGTTATATTATTGTGCTGTCTTTTAGGGAAGTTTTTTGAATATGATGGTTGTGTATTTTCTTCTAACAGAGTTTTCACCGTGAGCAGAGCGGTTGGAAAGGCTCATGTAATATGATACATGTTGTTCCCGAAGGTTGTGAGAGATGGTAATATATACATTACGAATGTGAATACAGCGGATAGGTCCAGCTAAACTCTCGTCGTTGAACACTCACCTTTATTGACTAGTATACTATATATGTCTCACTACTACCATATTTAGTTAGCTTGCCTTTTCTCCTCTTATATATTTTTTATATTATATTATCTTTTATTTATTATATTCATATATATTTTATAATATCTCTTATATATATATATAATATGATATCTTTTTAGTATCATTCATCTATATATATATAGCTTACCTGTGGTATAAAAGTCAATCTATTATGTATATATATTTATAATTATTATTTATATTATCCTTCTTTATATATCTTATATCTATTAATATTATATTATAATATATTGATATTCATATATATATATATTCCTTTTATAGGTTAATTATCTTTTATATTCATTCTTAATAGATTATATAATCATATCTATATATATATTCTATATTCATTATTATTATATTATTATATATTACCTATCTTTATATTGTATAATTAATCTATTATTCTATATATCTAGAGTACTTCTTTATATATAATTATATTTACTTTTATTAATCTATTTTTTACTTTATATTATATATATATAATTATTTATCTTATGTTGCACGTCATAATAATATATTACTATTATCTTTATATTATATCATCTAATATATATACTCCTTTATATCTCGTCTTAGTATTTGAAATATACAACTGACCTCCAAATGTCTCTAAAAGTCTCTCGAAAAGATTGCTGGCATATGTATACCATTGAAACATTTGAGCCCTAGCAAATTATGAAAGAAAAATTCGTTCTCTAACCTTCATATCTCTCTAAGACCTATAATAATAAAAGTATAAGTTATATAAATAATTTTAATAAATAATAATATATTACATCAAATTAAATAATTATTATAATTAATACTTACATATATATTTCCAATAATAATAAATAATAATTCTAATTAATAATAATAATAATAATATATTCACTTTTGAACTGATAATATTAACATAATATATCTATAAATAATTAATTATATATATAATATTATAATTCAATAATAATAAATAATAATACCTTATTATCTTCTATTTATGCCGACTTTTTATTTTTATCTAATTTCTTATATTCTTACTCTACTTCATTACTTACTATTTACTTTTAACCGCTTGCACGATCTCTTAATTCCACTTACTTACTTACTTTATTATCTCACTCTAATAACATTACTATTATTCTTTGCTCTACTTATATTCACTTATCTTCTGCTACATTACCCTATAATTATACTACTGCCTTCTAATATTACTAATACTATCTCTGTCGTTTTAATACTTTATTCGCTAGTGTTTATCCTACTACGTTACTACTATTTACAACTTCTCTATGTCTACTATACTTACTTACTACTAATCTACTACTTTACTTATAAATATAATATATTATATATATATTAATAATAATAATAAAATTAATAATTACATCAATTGCGAGTATGTATATCGAATGGATATAGGGTGGGTGGCTTGTAATAATACATTATATAATTAATTACTATATATTATATGGACTACATTACATAATCCTATTACATGGGAAGTACGGTGGACAGAGACCCCATATTATATAATAATAATAATGTTCCTCAATAATCTAAGTCAATAATCAATCAATCAATACACATATACTCAAGTAATCATTTATATATTAATGGAATGAGAAACTTCAATACACAATTATTTCAGAGAATCCATCCAGTTACATACCACTCACATTAATGACGAGTAATCTTAATATATCCAATAGTATTTAAGAACATATGTAAATCAATACATGTACACCGGTTAGATAAGAAGAATAGTTGAAGCAACGATAATTGAACCAGTCGCCAAAGCAGAAAAATCGGAGAGAAGTCAAAATTGAAAACAGTATTACAGAAATATAAAAGAAAAATAATAAAAAACGGAAAAAACAAAAAATACGTGAAAAAACAATAGATCCTAAATAAATACACTGTATTGTTATAGTTGGAAAAGTGTTTTGATTTACTTTATATTTGGTTTCCTGCTGTCTTGTGTTCTTCTTTGGTGCATGCACTCTCGACGATATACGGACCGCGAAGACCGTTCGTTAGTTGTCTTCTATATTATATCAAGCCCATTTGGCTACATTTTGCGAGACTAAACATTGGTAAAATTATTTTTTCAAAACTCCAGTGCAACAAACCAATATTTTTCTTAATAGATCCACAACATGCCACCAACTTATATATTAATTTTATTTCTATTATTTGTTACCTTATTTTTAACTTCTATTATTACTAGTAATGTGCACCTATGTATATATAATAAGCTATAGTATTACTATTAGTATGAGATTGCTTCTTATATCTATATACTACTACTATCATTTCGAGGCTCTTACCTTACATATTGCTTGAGCTTTCGGTATGCTTACTTACTACTACGTTTATTTACCCCCCATACATTACCGCTCATACTTGTTTGCGCCTTTGATATTCTGACGCAGTTACGACTATACTATCGCTGAGTGTTTACTTTTTCTTATGTGATCCTATATCCTAACATGTTACTTTATTTATAGTGAAGTCTGAAATTATTTACAATGTAATGTTAACAGTGAAGAGATTATTTCAGCTTTGATTCCACTTCATCTCTTTTCTACCCTGTCTCATAATTAAATAGAAGAGTATTTGAGATATCAATTAGCGTGAGGTCGACTATAAACGCTCAATACCTGGTCGATCAGGATATACAGATTAATGCTTCAACTGAATCAAAGTTTTTTTGTATAGATCCTATCAATATAGATTTAGTATTAAGACTAAAACTGTCTACTTGATTAAAGTTTCTCTCTTCATCTCTCCCTTCTCTATCTCTCTCTCTCTCTCTCTCTATATATATATATTTTATATATCTATATCTATTAAGTCTCTCTCTTTATCTAATAACCTTAAATTTTATCCTATTATTATATCTATATTACTATAATATATTATTTTATATTTATTATTACATATATATTTAACTATCTAAATATTTAATTAATTTACTCTATATCTATTATATATATATGATTATATAACGATTTTTCCTCATATATTATTATAATTATCTATACTATAATATATATATATATTCTATTATATATCAATACATATCCTCTTCTCATATTTGAGAATAATTTTATTACTTCTATATATATTACTATACTTATATTATCTATCTATCTATATCATTTTCTCTCTTTCTTCTTATTCTCTCTTCTCCTCCTCTCTTTAATTCTCTCTATCATTTGCTTAAATTATATTCCAATATCTTTTTTTCTCTATCTTTCTTAATACTATTATTATCTTTATATATATATCTACTATATATATACATTACTTATCTAATATATATTATAGTATAATATATATTATATTTAATTCTTAATATATACATATATCTATACTCTCTATTTTATCTTATATCGTTTCCTTTAATAGTTGCCTATATATATAATTATATAATTATATTATACTATATTGGTCATATACTTATCGCTCTATGATCACTGAGTATTACTATCTCTTTTCTTATTATTAGTTATATATATTTAACTATTTATCATTACGTCAGTTTTTATATTTCTATTACATTATATATATCTATCTATCTTTATTATTCATTACTCTATATACTTATTACTATACTATCTATTCATATTTATATAATGTCTATCTTATTATTATCTCTCTTATTATATTATCTTATATATATATATATATATACCTTATATTGTTAGAAAACTATGGGAAAGCAGCTACTGTTCTTTATTATCTTATATAGGTCATCTTATTCCATCTATACGGCTTCTACGTTCATCTACCCTAACGTTTTCATTCATATATCAACCTTATTATTTTTTATTCTATATTTTATATATTAATTTACCCGTAGATAGTATTATATCGTTTTATGAGTGGCCTATTAACCGGTAATACTTACTATTACAATTCACTTCCAGTTAGTCTTATATCTAGTTTTTCCTTCCCTTCCCACCATAAATCTATAAATTTACTATCTGTACCTCCCTTCCACCTATACCGTTTATTAGGTACTATATAATTATATTATCTGAGTTACACTATGTTACTATACTATTATCCGCCGTGCGCCTGAGTCATATTATGGTTGGTCTTGGTTTTTATCATTTTACTTCATTAGACTATACGGCTCTATGTGCCAGGCTCCATTCCCTGTACCTCCCGGCCTTTATTTTAGTTTTTCAACCTACTATACTCCTTATTTACACTTAACTAACTACCTCCTTACTTAATATTCTTTGATCTTTAATTCCATACCCTTCCCTTCTCTTTCTCTCCTTCCTCTCTCTTTCTTCATCTCTCTCTCTTCCTCTACTCCTCTACTTCATCCTCTTATCTCTATCTATACATCTATTTATTACTTCTCCTTACTTCATATCCTATTATTAACTTTATCTCCCATGAATCATATTGAGAAATTTTTTAGTCATACGTAGCCTTTAGGCCTTCAATTTCTCCTCTAGGTTCTCCTCTCCTACACTAGACACTTTTACTCTAGGCGCTCATACTCTATTCACTCCTACTCTGGCACTCTTACTCTACCCACTTTTACTTTAGGTACTCCTCAACTCCATATTCATTGTCTACCTCTAGTATATTTCGCCTTGCTGTCATGCACTTTACCTGCTATCCTAGTATATTTCTAGTATATTTTTGTTCAGTATACTCACCTCGACTGGGTATTTTAATTATATTATTTACTCTATTATACTAATTTACCTATTCTATATTATCGTCTTTCACATACATATATTACTATTATATATCTATCTATATAATATATATATACTCTCCTTATCTATATCTTATCTCTTTTCTATATTATTACCTTTATAGTATCTATATATTTCTTTATATACTATTATATATATCATTCATCTTACTACTTCTATTTTATCTATTCTCTCTTCTAATATAATATATATTCCTTTATTATATCCTATTTTAACAATATTCTTAGTTCATTACTATATATATTTATTATATCTTCTTATATTTACTCTATATGTATTATTATATATTACTTCTCTTAATTACGTATTACTAATCTATCTATCTATTTATATTCTTTCTCTCTTTACTTGTTTATGCTTATCTAACTAATAGAAATTATATCTCTTGACTCTTACCTCTATTCATTATATTTCATCTCTATCATTTACTTCTTCATATCTTAATATTTCCTGTTCGTTATATCTTTATTCGTTTGCCCGCCTTGACTTCTCGTTTTGTCTAAGTGAGTTTACGGTGACGCCTCGGTCGCAGTGTACCCAATTTACTGCTTTCCCGGCTATCCGAGTGATTGCCCTCGGAGCTTTGTTCTCCCCTGCCCTCCCGCTGTCATGGGTCTCCCTTGGCTCGGTGGGTGCCCTCTCTCGGCTTGTCTTTTGCTTCCTCTTCTCTGCCTCTCTCTCTTCTCTCTCTCTCTTCATCCTCCTCTCTCTCTCTCTCTTCCGTTCTCCGCTCTCTCCGTGCCTTGTCTCCTCTCTCTTTCTTGCTCTTCCTCGCTCCCTTTCTTTTCTCCTCGCTCTACTCCCTTTTCTTTTTTATCCTGTGTGTGCTCATGCCCCGCCAAGCGGTCTTGCAACTCTTCTCACATCCCTTGAGTGAAATGATGCGTAACATAAAGCCAATTCACGTGACGTGGGTGATTACAAAGAGCCCTGCCGCAAAGGTTTGTGGTAAGCCTCTCTTCGTCCTTCTCCGCCCTTTTCTCTTTGCTTTTTTTCTATATTATTCTGCCCCTGCTAGAGAAAATATCTGTTAACATCACACACTCACGCTAATAACAGAATCATTATTGTATAACGATTTATTGATTTCCATTTACCGCTTTTGTATCACCTCTCAATATAGAATATTATAATGATCAGTGATAAACCTCCTTAACTCAGTCTAACTGCATCTTCAACATTCTGTTTATTAAATATCATGTACTACATTGAAATGATAGAATTTTGATTAATATATAATATATATATTATATTACTATCCTTATTCATATTATTCAGATTTTCTTCTATATCCTATTATTATCCCCCTATTATTTATCTACTATATATCCACTACCGTATTTATACTCACTGTACCCGATTGTCTTATATATATCTAATATATATACTTGACCCCTGCTTGTCTTTTAGCTTCTACTATTACCTTATTTATCTTAGCACTAGTATCTCTTTTAGCTCTAGATAGATTAATACCATCCGCGCTTGTATCGGGCAGCAACGTGCCCTAATCTAGGAGGGAGTGTTACCTCAATTATCGTCCTAGCGTGGACGAAGCAAAGCCTAGGGAGAGAATAGCCTCACATTCTCCCACCTGGGTGCCGTGACGCCGCCCAGTTGCGAACCCTCCTCGTGGACCCTCCGACTTCCTTTCTCTGTCTCTATATTGTTATCCAGTACGAGTGTTCCCTCAGGCTTTCCACTGATCTATCCAGGGCTTCTTACCAGTAGTATCACTATTGTAATGATCTTATTATCCAAACTATTAAATACACTATATTATATATTAATTATACTTAGTGATACTATGCCCTATCCGTTTTCCTTTTCTCCTAATACTCTTACCTCCCTCATGCCACTTTACATATATTTTATATTGCACCTTGTCTTCCTCATATATCACTTGACTAACTGTATCATAGTTACCTCTACATATATACCTAGTGAGCGGCCCTTATATCCTTAATTATATATATATATATTATATATTATGCAAATATTGTTTTACACACTTATATGCCATATAATTATTAATATTATCATCAATTATTATGTATTAAAACGATTTAAACACTAAATTTCAAACACAAATTCACTATATATCGCCATCAATCACTTATTACTATGAAAATATTTTCCTGAATATTAATTATTATTACTTCCGATTATATTAAAAGTGAATTTATATATTAATTTCATTTATCCCATTCGCCACACCTACCTTGTATCTTTCACTATCTATTCCACCACACTACTTCCACCTGTTATTAAATATATATTCTTTGCACCTACATCTCTTCACCACTGTCACTTATCTATTCCATACTCATACACTCGTATTCCATCTCCTTCGCACCCGACTTTACCAGTAAATTCAACCTCCGAAGAAGCGCAGGACGTGGTTTTCCTAGATCCCTGCTTCCTAGTGCGATCACGCACATCACTCGCTCTCTCTCTCACACATTTTCTTCTTCCATATTGACTTCTCTCGGTGATCCTTCACGATTTTAATTTATGAGAAACAGTATCTCTATAATCTCTGCATACCTATCAAATACTTCATCCTTCTAATCAATGTCATTATTTCTTTCATAGATTTTCTCTTCTTATAATTTTATTTATTTAGATATTTACATCAATTTAATCTTCTTCTCAAAATAGCTCAAAAAGTTAAATGTTTTAATTCAGTTTTTGCCAGCTCTCCTTCCGATATCCCCGATCATACTACAATGAAATTAAATTAAATTGCTTTAATAAACTTTTTTTACATGATCTTTCATTTACAAAATCGCAAAATCGACATTTCGGATTCCTATCCTTTTAAGTTGATTAGTTCTATTCTCTTACGTATTCTCACTTTAAATACCAAAAGCTTTTTCTTCTCTAGCTCTCTCTCTCTTCTTCTCAACTTATTAGTAGTATGACTTTCTCCTACACTCTACTCTCTATCATCCTCAATAAATCATTCTTCTCTGGCGGCTATCAGATCTTCTTTCCAAACTCTATTCCTCTTCTTCTGGTCCTTGCATTGACATTCTCTGCACCACGCGATATGGTTTCCTCACTTGCGACTCCTCTACACACGACGACGGTCGAATCATATATATACTTTTATTCCATCTCTCTCTCTCTTGTCATACTCTTTTTCCTTCTCTCGTCATCTCTATATATAATATATATAATTCTCTATCTATATTATAATCTATATTTATCTATAATTATATATATTATATATTATTTTATAATATTATATCTCTTATCTATATAATCTTATACTATATATCTATATATTATATATTATTACTAAATACTACATTTTCTATTATAATATTCTAAAATTTATAATATTAATGCTATTATCATTTATATATCCTCTACATTATACTTATATTTATTTACTATCTATATATATATATATACTTTTATATATTAACTTTTAATATTACTCTACTTATATATATATTTTCATATATATATATATATACATAGCTTAAAACTGATTACCACAAAGGAAATGGAAAAAGTATAGGTTTATTTGCAAAATACCTTTCCATATTTAGATCAATCTTTACAAACGTTTTCCTTCATTATATAAGTAGATAACGGAATATATTGTCAACTGTTATTTTTAAAAAAAAAAAAAAAAAAAAAAAAAAAAAAAACGTATACAGTATTATATTACTTCTATAAATATTTACATATTTATAATAAAATTTTCAACAAAAATTACTGAGAACTACAAAAAAAAAAAAAAAAAAAAAAAAAAAACAAAAAAAACATCCTTTCCTGCTCGCGCATGTCACGCAAATGCCACTAGAACTAAAAAACTGTTGAGAGGCCTAGTTGCATTTTCTGCCCAATTTATGCTTTGGTTACCTCCCCTGTTTTTGTTGCCCAGAGATTATGAAGATGATTAAATTGTTCGTGTATTGCCTGCTTAGGGAGAGAGCACGTAACTCTGAGATTATTTGAGCTCAACTAGTTAGGGGTAGCTTTCACTTTATGAGTGACCCTGCCTGGGAGCCTTAAATATAGCATATAGCCTACTGTGGTCAGGCGCGTATAGCTATCCGCTTGCCGCGCATTATAAAATACTAGTACCATCGTGACTAGAGTACTAGATATAGCGTGAGATTAGGCGTACCGTGTAGGTTATACACAGCCTACCTAGTTTATTTCCCGCTTTTGTGACGTTCATTGCACTGATCGACCTATATCACTTATACATACCGGTGATGCATTATTAGTACTACTAAGTATAATATGCTATACCGACTATTATACTCTCAGGAGTATAGGTGGGAGCCTTGTTCATTATACTATACTATTGAGCCTAGATACCTGAGACTAGCCCTAGGCCCCGTCTGTGATCATACCGCCTTATCATTTACACGTTTTATTAAGCGTAGTAATATATATGACCGTAATTATATGTGATTTGTGAGTTTCCGTTATTTTCTTTCAGGTGCGTTCTCGTACGACTCCGTGCCCTATGTGCCGTTTATTGGTCGTCCGTATGCGCCCGTGACGGTGGTGTGTGATACTAGAGGGCGGGGATCGTTTGCCATTACTCTCCGTAGTGGGAGGGCGGAGACCCCTCCGACGCATGCACCTTCGCTGATGCCGCCTCTCCTATATATGTGGAAAGGAGCGTCCGGGGTTCCGGAGACCCTCCCCGAGGCGGAGGGAAATTAGGTCCTATATGGCCTCTTTCTTTTTTTCCCCCAGGAAGGCCGAGAGACCCCCCTGTACCTCCTGAGTTCGTGCGGTGTTACTATACTCCCTTTGTGGGGTGCTTCCATTTAGTCATTACTCAGAATATTATACTTATCAAATATTTATTTCTGATTCATATTTATTTAGTACGTGATTATAGTTAGTTTACGTAGTCCCAGCTTTCCCGGTTTATTATCGAACCTCTACCTACTTCATTTTAGTCCACCTTATTCTTCTTGATTTATTAGGTGAGAGTTTACGTCTCAAAACTTTTTCATTAATGACACTGCCATTATTTCTTCATACTGCACTTACAAATTTTATACCTATTACTCCTACATATTACTTTCCTTATTTAAAAATATTAATTATATTTCTAATTTTATCAAATACTATTTAGTATCTTTATATGTCCAACTTCTCTTTGTGTCCTCAATAGATGACTGTTCGGATCACTTCCTTTCCTCTCGTGGTGTACCTCCGAGATAGATTTATATTTTTTGGAGTGATCAATCTTTCCGTACTAAACTATATTATATTTTTGTGATAATTAAAGCAATTGGAATTGCCATAATCATAAACAGAAAATATCCACCACCATATATGAATTTTATTGAGTTTCGAAGACTATAATTGACAAGCTTTTGTAGTTGTTTCGTTAACCAAATTTATCCATTAAAAATAACCACTCTCATGAAAACATTGACGTTAAAAAAACATTTTTTAACTGTGTTTCCATTCTCAGCAATAGCTGCGACGGGTCTCCCGATCGCTACCACCTTTATTATAAAATACAAAACTCGCTAGTGTGGACGTCCCTGTATACGGACTACGCCCAGAGATATAGGGACTCTTTAATTTGTGAACCCCATTTACTGTGAAGGTTACGCAAGTCATATAACGTGAGTATTTTCAACAGTTTTCGCACGATTTGTCTAGTTGAGGGAGTACTTTTTCGGGGTTTTTGGTGAAATTTCTTCGCTCTCGCTGGCCATTTGCTTCCTTTACTCGGATAAGATTTAGTATGTTCTTGAGTTAGCAAGATGTTCGAATGACTCGGTGGAAAAGGTTAGGTGATTAACCTATTGTTTCTCCTGCCTTGTGTGGAGCCTGAAGCATTCCTTGTCCAAGAGTACTGTTCTCCAAGACTTACTCGGCTGGCCAGTTCTTCTTTTGTCACCTGTCTTTCCGCTCTCCAATTAATACTACTTAACCTAAGAGAATGGAGTGATTATCTCATAAGACCCCCTGTGGTATTTAGGCAAAGCACATGATGAACGATTATATTATTTCCCGTGCCGTGTGCTCCTCTTTTTTGTACCTCCGCCTTTGTCTCTGCTGCTACATTAGCCATTGACGATTGATGTATTTTGTCTCGTGCTATGGGAGATCATGCTTTATCCATATATGCCTGATTGTGTTTTATGCCCCTTGGTCCAGTGTATTGTTCTGTTTTGGGTTCTGGTCTTCCTCGGATTTTGTTTCTTTCTTGTCTTTTCCTCCCGCGCCCTGTTCGCGTGCAATTAGTATAAGAGAAACCCCGGGCCCGCATTTCTGTGACTGCTTTTTGGCCCCTGTTTCGTTTTGTATGCTATGCTGGTGCGTGTGCTCTTCTTAAACGTTAATTTTATAGTAAAAAGGTTACGTAATAAAATAATAAAATATAATTGGCTTTGTGGCCCCTCACTCTTCTTTTTTCATATACCATTCTATCCATTTGCACTGTTAGTGGGTGGTTCTAATCTTATATATATTGTATCCATCGTAAGTAGTTTTTGTTTACTAAATAAACTTTCATTGTCGCGTTGCCAGGTTTCCTTTGTACTACTTCTTTGCTTCCTTCTCTCGTAATATACGGTCTATTAGTGTTTTGTAACCCTATTGACGCTGATTCATCTTCTTTGTGTGTTCTCGTATAATTTCTATTGGTTTTATGAAAAATGAGTATTTTATACTGCGTGTTGATAATTGGTGTACCGCCCTCGGTCGCCATCACAAGATTTCATTGGTGACGCTTGGCATGTTGTGCTTCCGTGCGATATTCTTCTCATGTGCCCGCGCTTCCTTTTCCGTCTTCTGCCAGTGTTTCTATCATCAGACTTAGGGCATTGTGCCGATGGCCTGGCTAACCGCTTAGCCTTACATATGGTGCATACCCTTCGGCATTTTTATGTTTCAGTTTTAGCCGAGTAGGTGCTCGTTCCTCTTGTCAAAAACCAGTGATAGA
Organism: Trachelipus rathkii; assembly: GCA_015478945.1. NCBI lineage: Eukaryota > Metazoa > Arthropoda > Malacostraca > Isopoda > Trachelipodidae > Trachelipus > Trachelipus rathkii. The sequence goes on from JABUQX010019838.1 coordinate 14,319, forward strand.
GCTACAATCGCGACTAGTGGCCCGGGGCCGAAAGCCTTTGCATATGCTCGTTCGTTTTTAACACGGCCGCTCTCACTTGTAATTTGTAATTTCTTTTGGATATTTTAATGAAATATTGTCAAGTAAGAGTCTGAGTTTTTTTAAATATACCCGGGCCATCCATGTCTTTTTTTTCTTGCAACAGGATTTCCTGTTGATTGCGTTTCTGTATTTGTGTTTACTATTTTATATCGTCATGGTGGTGCCTTTTTAAGGTATTCTGACTACCCCTTAACGCGTGGCTTGCTCGAGTGTTAACTCTCCTATTGGTTTGTTCATGATTATATCTTTTTGTTTGCCTCTGCGCTTTGCATTGCCGGCATGTCCTGTCCTGTTTGTGTACTCTCGGCTTGCCTGCCGTTTTTTCTACTTGGGCTTTGGTGTTCTCCTTAAATTCATTATAAGTTATGTATCTGTGCATAAGTTCTACGCTTCCGGATTAGTTTTCACTTTGCACCCCTCTCTTGGTTCTTACCCTCATTTTCACGTGTTTTTTCTTCCATTATTTAAGTGTACTTATACCTTTGGCGTTCCGGTTGTGTTTACCGTCGAGCCTGGCCGCGCGGGCTAACTATCGGCTGAGACTTATGTGTTTTCCCGGTATTTATAATATTTCCTTGTCCTGCTTCTCAGTATTTTATTAACTCTTACTCTGTAGCGTACCCGGTCTCTAGTATGTCCTTCTTTTACTCTATAAGTTTTCCACCTTTTGCCTTGCTACATATTATTTGTGATTGCGTTCTTTCTACCCGTTTTTCTTTCGCCCGGTCCGCGGTTCTATTCCGGCATCTGTTTTTATCAACTCATCCCCTAGGCCGCTCACTGTAACTTTATTCCGCTTTTCTTCCAGTGTAGCCACAGCTGCGTAATTCCTACTTACGTTACTGAGAGCTTTTTATACGCCGTCCCCTCACATCCTCTTTTAACCTTGTCTATTTATTGTCCCTTCTGAGGCATGTTGGTATTTTCTAGTATTTTTACTTTGTTAACTTAATATATCACTCACCATTTATCTTTCTTTTGAGTTTAGCGATTCCATAGCTTTGCCTTACCCGCCTAGTTATCGTCCGCCCTTCCTGTGATCGACCGTTTTTCATTGCATCATGAGTTTCCCTTTGCCCTATTCTTTCCTACTTACTGTTCCCCTCATTATCTGTTTCTTATCCGCCTTGCCGTGCCTTTGCCGCACGCTAGGGTCGCTGTGTGCTTTATAGTCACGTTATATGTTAATCTTTCTGCCTGGCTTTGCTTCCTGTGTTTCCCTCTTACATACCCTGCCGTACGACTTCGTTGCCCTCCCTCCATTTCGCTGTAGTCTCTTGCCCACCTTGTGTTTCTGGTCGGTCCCTACTACATTACCCCTGGTGCTGCGCTCCCCTCTATTGTCATTACTACTTCGTTGCATGCTGGCTTTCTCCCGCCGTTGGTCCGCTATTTGTGCAATTCCTTATTGTCATTGTGTTTCTTCACCGTTCAGTTGATGCCTGAGCGTGTTCAGATGCCCTGCATGCTCAGTTTTGGCCGCAGTATTAATCCGGTCGTCCCACTTCTCTAGTGTTATTTTATACTCACGGCTCCGTTCAGTATCTTACCCGGCTTGCTATCTACCTAGTATTGTGATATGTGTGTTGGATCCTATTATCCGTTTTGCTATGCTGGTTGCGGTTCCTCTTAGGCTTCCTTAGCCTTACTTTTCTTGTGCTTCCTATCCTGTATTTGGCGTTCCGTCGCGTGTTCTGCCACTGCCTATTTCCCCCTTATTTGCTTACTTCAGCTAGCACTGTTCGAGCCCCCTCTTCCGCTCGCTCTGTTTGGTTCCCTTTCAGTCTATCTTTCGTCCTAGTTGCTTTTTTGGCCTTCCCTATGTTTTGTGTACTTTTGCTTATTCCCGTGGTCTCCTATTGCGGTAGCTTATGTTTACCTTAGCGCCCCGTTGTAATAGCTAGGTATGCCTCCCTACTCCTAAATTGTCCATGCATTTCCCTGCCTGTTCGGGATCATGCTTGTTTCTGTAAGCGTTTTTTCTACTCAGGCGTCTTTTTGGCCACTTATCTTCTTGCTGGTGACTAGCTATCCATCAATCTCTGATACTGCGTTATAAGTGCTCCCTTATTTTCATTTTTAGGTACTATCCTTAATTTGTTCCTGCTGTTTTCCCGGCCCGGCACTTTGTTTTAGTGCTCTGCGCTACCTCTATTATTCTACGCTTCTGAAACCGGCCTATATTGTTAGGAGGTCATTGTCCCTATACTGTTCTCTTAATTGACCTATTGTACTGAGTGTTACCGCGTCTGCTTTGGTCTCATCTTGATTTATCCTTTTATGTTGGTTCGCATTCGGCTTCTCCTCAGTAGTTTGAGTGCTATCCTGCTTATTTTGCGTATTGTTTGTCTCCTCTGGGACGTTTTGGCGTATTTGTGAGCTTCCGCATTATTTACCTGACACCTTCTGTTTTCCTGGTATCCTGCTCGTAGATTGTCGCTGATTTTGCTTGCCTGGTTATCCCTTACTGTTCTCTTCTCCTCCGTGCTGTACCGAGGTTTTTGCACCTTTTTTACGCCGTTGTGGTTTCTTCGTCTTTTAGTTAGCACCTCACCCTTTGTAGTCGGCTTTTCCGCTATTACGTTAGTGGTGACTTCTGATGCCTGGGGTTCTCATTGTTCGTCTGTTACGAGCTTTTCGTGAGCCCTGGCTTTCTTGCATTTTTTCTCCCTGTTTTTTCTCTGTTATTTTGTATCTACCCCTTTATGTATTTTAATTGAGTATGACCTTATCTGCTATTATCCTAGCCACCGGTGACCTGCTATAATTCTATTTAAGTGAGTAGTGAGTGAGATATCCGGCCTTGAGCCAGAAGATGTGAGTATCATTGACTACACTATGCTTTCCGCATCCTCTTTTCTTATATCCGCTTCTCACCTTAGGTCTGAGCCTTTGCCCTTGACTATGTATTACTTGTATAGTATTAGCCGCTTTATCCCCTTTTATATTATTCTTATAGACTATCCCTCTATGATGCTAATATAGGACTACTTAGTCTTATACTATACTACCGCCCGTGCTTAATTATTATGTGACTCTACTGTTTATTGCTTTAATTACCCTTGCTCTTACCTTGGTTTATTATATGATATTTTATCTGACTTAGCTATCGTGATTACAACAGGTATTTGATCCCTGATGACTTATCTACTGTATTGACTACATGTGTACCCCTTATGATATTATAGTACTCTATATATACTGAGCACGTTATGGCCTAATTATTGAGTTCATTAGTGAGAGCCCAACTCACGTCAGTTTATATATTTTATCTGTTTTGTAATCTACCCGGCCGTCATCCCTTATGTATTTGCACTTAGTGATGATCCGTGAGTATAAGTATATTATTACTCATTATCTCATACGTAGTCTTCATATTATATTCTTACTATGTCCTATTTGTGAGTCTTTATGTCTTTTATACTAATTACTTATTATATTATTGAGTATATAATATATATACTACTTATCTACCTACTTTGTACTCTTCTAGCCTACAATACTTAGTGCTTAGTACTTGATGTTATACCAACTGATCATTATATTAGCCCGCTTACCTATTTTTATTCTTACTACTTATATAGTTTGTTTATCTAATAGCTAGTCCCTCCTTCATTCCCTACTATCCTATATATACTATACTTTACCTATTGTCGCTATCTAGTGAGCCTTTATGCTTCGTTTATGAGGCTCGGGTATTCTCATGAGTATTTATGACGGTATATATTATTGCTTTACCGGCTACACTGATGACTTATTATTATTTACTATGTTATATTTATGCCCCCTATACATAATCGCCGCATCATATACTGTTAGTTATACCGTATCCTATACTTATACCCTATACCGTTTCTTTTTGCTTATATAATGTTAGGCTTCAATTGTATATAATTAGATATACAATAGCCTCTTATACTATACTTTTGCTTATGGTGATTTTAATTATCGTCTCACAATTTCCTTATGCCTATACTTCACCTACTACCGACCTATGACGACCTTTCCATATATAGTATATATACTAACCTGTTATATACATGATAATGCCCAGTCTCTCTCTTATATATAATAGCTGTCATATATTTATTAATATTATACTCGTCTAATTTAACTAGTATATATATATATAATATATAAAATATGTATACTATATATATATATTATATACCTGTATATAAATATAATTGAGTAATGAATTTACGAATTGAAACTTTCAAGCATCTACAGGCGACAGTACTCAGGCCTCAATCCAATTTCTAGAAACCAGAAGAGCACGCGCACACCTCGGATGAAGCTGTCTGACAGCATTCAAATTTAATAAGAAGAGAAGAGAGAGAGGAGGATATGATAGGATCGCAGCAGGAGCGGAGAGAGAGAGAGAGCCCGGAGAGAGAGAGGAGAGAGAGAGGAGAGAGAGAGAGAGAGGAGAGAGAGAGTATGTAGAGAGAGCTTTTTCTGGAAACCAAGCCTAGTGGAGTTTAGGAGAAGCCCCAGTTCTGGCTCCACGTGCTGTCATAAGCTTTTCAAGGCTAAAAAACAACCATGACCGTCCACCAGATTAAAGGCTTCGCGACATTGCTCCATGATCCGCACGTTTTTTCACCTTATTCTCATGGGACTTTCCATAGTCGAACGATTTTTTGGAAATCCAAACTGGAACTTTTGAAAACGACTTGGCAAAACTCTCCAGAACAGGAGACAGGCGGCTTGAAACCCACCTTCTCAAATAATTCTCCAAAGTAGACAGGTCAAGCGAATTGGACTTTGGATTGTCAGCCATTTCGGACTCTTCCCAGGTTGGGATAAGGATTGACAAAAGCTCTTACTCCAAATAGATGGGAAGAAGAGGATTGGTCTCGATCCTCAGATTTTGTTTTACAGTTCAGCAAGAACGCTGATGCAGAGGGGAGAAATATAACGGTGCATTATGTACGAAATTAAAAGTCTGAGCCAAGGGAACCGTCTTTGATATTCGCCAGTGCAAGGACGGCTTTATAGATCTGATTCTTTTCCCTTTCTCTGTTGAAAAGTCTGGGCTTGGTTTGCATGTGTTAATTCGAAATTTTTTGAAAGCTTCAGGAATAAGGGAAACAAGTTGGCACGACGGCTAGGCAAACTATAAGTAATGCATCTGCCAGCAGCCACTGCAGGAGCACGAGGATGGATCGTCCGATTTATATCAGTGCCCATAACGGATGGACTGTGTTTGAATAGTCGTTAGATTGCGAGCGAAGCTATTTTCTGTGCTACTTTTCCAACACTAAAGGGATAAGGGGAGTTGTGTTGAGTTTTGACAGAATCGAAGGCCAAATACCTCGAATATTTATTCCGATTTTTAATCCTCCGTCGATTTGTGCGTACTTAAATTCGCCCGCAGATCTTTCAGCAGCTCCGCTTTAAAATACCATGCGAGTGTTGTATGTGGGTGTGTGTCGTGAGCTATTGCCCTGATAGAGTTTGTCTCTTCTCCCGGTTACTTGTGTGTGCTAGCACTCGTGTATCTGCCACCGAAGAATTGTCCGAACTTCCTACTTACGGAGAGATCGCGGAAGTGCACTTTTGCTGTATCCGTGACTGATAACTTTTTGGATGAGAAGTATAAAGGCCGCCATCAATAGTGCGAAGACTAGACTGTATTCGCTCAAAATGGGAGAAAATGAGAGAAGCTCTTGCTCCGGTCCTGTATGAATAAGAAGCCCCCGGCCTTTCTCACTCCCCGCCCCATGGGCATTAATACGCCCCAGCTGGAATCGTGGTTTTTAATCATTTGTGGTTCGAATGCGAGTTTTATTTAACAGGGTCCACATGTGTAATAGACACTGCCGTATAAATAATTAAATAGGGACTAGCGGCTAAATCAATCCTATAAGAGAATGGGAGGCAGAGAGAGAAATTACTCAATGCTGGAAGAAACAGTGTGATCCTAAACGTTTTATTGTAGGGAGTCCCTGTGTACAGAATCCCGGGGAGAAGAGTTCGAACTTGATATATTCTACCCAACTCCTATGACTTAGACGAAGACGACAAGATGTAGCCCTATAATTTACCGGATTGGAGAAAGTTGAATCTGCCAAGTATAAACTTGCACAGAGCCGGATGCTGAGAGCTGCTTAAAAAGATCTGCTAAGTTCGATACCCAAGCAAACTCACTACTCAGGACCAAGCTTACGCATCGCACGCCAGACAGTCACCGTACCTGGGTAGTATTTGAGGAACCAGCATAAGTTGCTGCCTGACTACACTGAAGTCCTATTTTGGGAAGATGCACATCTTGTGGCCCCCCCGTCCCGGAGAAATACGGGGACACGATTTATGATTGATTAGTTTTCCTGCACCTATCAGCTCATCATCCCTGTCCACTTTGCCCTGTCTTTCTATCAATTTTCCCTGTATGGTTTAGTTCGTGGCGATTTATATTCTCGCCCGGTTGGGGCACAGCAAGTCGCGCAGCTTACCCCCTTGCTAGCTTTCGTGTACCTCCCAGTGTTCTTGTTCAACTACTTCATTGATCAGCTTATGAAGTTATGATCTTCTTTATTTTCTCTTTAACTTGAATCAAGTTTCTTTTATTACTATACTTTACTACTAGCCTAGTTAGCGACATATTTTCTATTTGGAAAAAAAGGTGACACTCTTGTTGCCTATGCCTCTGTTAGATCTGAATATTTTATTAATGATGGTCTCCTTCGGGTTGTACGATCGCTGGTTTTGGGGGGGGAGTTTATCCAGTAGTGTTTTTGACCTGGAGGAGCTTCGCGTGTGAAGGCGAGATATTTTTGACGTCTCAACCAAGTCTACTCTTTAATTGCTTGTGCTACTTATTTGTTTTTGTTCTGAAGGGCAAACCAAATATCCGCTATGTCTTATGTGTAATTGGAAGCGATATCAACTTCATCTCTCGTCCGCAATCAATGACTTCCAGATATATCATGGTATGTAGATAATACTGGAAATGTTTTATCTATTCGTGGAGGTCCTCGTGTTAAGAGGTGATACCTCGGAGAGTGTCATTTTCCTTTTGTATTTGGAAGTAATAGAGTTTGCAGTATTTAATTTTGGGGATTCAAATATGGGGTCCATGGTTTATCGGACGGTCCCGATGCTTCATATGACTTTTCTAGTGGAGCCATCAATGGTGTGGTGATTTGAAAAATCTTCCAAATCATTTGTTTCTTAGGGTGGGAAATCTCTGGTTCCCCTTTCGTGTCACTAATAACGACTTATAATCACTTGGAGCGCTTTGCGAGGTGTTTGCGCTGGACCAATCTGTTTTGTTCGGTGCATTCATCCCTCCGTGAATCTCTCCTCGAAGTGCGCGCACAGGAAGTCTCATAAAGTGTGTGACTGTGTTTGGAGAGAGATGAGGAAAGAAATTTTAGCAGCGACGCCAGAAGAGAAGAGAATGGAGAGAGAGTAGAGAGGGCGTGAAAGCCTGAAAAGGAGATGTGGAACGGCCGGGTATGAGAGGGAAGCAGAGACGAGAGAGAGAAGACCGACTGAACGAGCGAGAGAGAGAGCGAGAGAGGACGAGAGAAGTGCTGTGCTCTTCCCTTGGCTTGCGCCCTGGACTTTGAGGAGTTTATATGTGCCAGTGTTGTGCTGGGCCCGTCCCCTCTAATTTGGAACTGATGACATTCCGGATCCCCTGGGTTCGCTGGCGTTCCGAATCGCGCTAAAGCAATTAATCTGCTTTAGGGAGTGTCGTCGAAGTAGGAAATTCCGCTAAAGAAGAGTTAAGTGGAAGAGTTGTATTGGGATGGAGTTGCTCGTCGGTGGATTTAGCACTAACGCCGTGAGACTCGCAGGGCGTGGATTACATCATGCCAGATGTCCGGGTTTACGGACTGTGCCATAACGAAGGATGTCGCCTTTGTGTTTGTGGCATTACCGTAGTAATCTGTCTTTGAGCTGGTGAAATTGGGCTAGCTCGCTCCTCGTCCTGGTGTTGGTGGCTCAAGTTTTTTGTGATGGTGACATAGCTCTTCAGAACCCTTCAATCAATCTTGTCCATTCCCTGCGCCGATGCGCGTTACGATAGGAGTGTGGAACCGAGAGCGGGATATTCGCCGGGGCTTGTCGTCTCAGGCGAGAGACTCTCCAGCGCACTGTGGGGGCTTGTTCACAGCTTTTTGCGAGGTGTGCGTGGTGGTGTTTTGTTCGCGACTCAGTGGACACTCTGAAATCTTTTTCAAAGCGCGAGACGAATGGGTGGCACTATCCCTCGGCGGTCCCACTGCGGCGCCCGGGCCTTCCCTGGTGGGCGGCCCCCGCGCCCCCCCCCCCACTGGTGTACAGGCGCGTGTATCTCCCTTGTTTCGTCCGCCACTGACCCGCGCACATCGCGCCAGTCGTGCGCCGGACGTCACGTCTCGCCGACGGTCACCGACGACGAGCCGCCCGCGCCGCCGTTCGGGTCGGCGCGATGTCTGCTCTGTGCCAGGTGGCCACCGGCCCATGGGCCCACTGCGAGTTGCCGACCGCTGGTGCCTGCCGTCGCCGCTGGGTTTTTACCTCTCAAGCCCGGCTTCGGCCCGCTACACCTGCAACGCCTATGGGTCGCCACCTTGAGACTAACACCGTGTATGAACCCGAGCCTGCGCCTGTGGTCTAGCTCTCGTCTACACCCCCTCCAGGGCTGTTTTCACAGCCGCCCGGTTTGTAAGGTGGGAGTAGACGGAAGGTGTACTCCCAAGGTCAACAGTTCATTATACCGCCGGAAGTTGTCGGAGAATTTTTAGCGGTGGTATGGACGTGTGCCTTCGAGCGGCGAGGTGCCCGGGCGGAACGCCCGTGCCGCAGCGGAAAAGTCTATAAACCGTTTGCCCGTATTGACGTGGAAAGATCTTTCGTGCTCCCGCGTGGGAGAGGCGGAGCAGGTTGTGTCTGTAAACACCTCGAGAGAGACAGTGAGCGGTGCCTGTCTGACCTGGGTTGCTGCTGGTTACTGCGTGTGCGACGCTATGCTGAGGCGGGGCCGCCTGGCTCTTTTGCGGTTGAAGGGCCAAAAATAGATCTGGCGCCTTTCGTGGAGCTGGTCCCAGGTCTGTCTGGATGTTTCTCCATATGCTGCTCCAGGGGTGTTGGCGGCTGCAGGTGGGGCGCTGACAGCAGTTGCGCGTACAGAGGGTGCAATGCCATTTTCTTGGACACCGGCACGCTCTTTCAGTCGATGACCAAAGTGCGAGAGTGTCTTTCGTGATAGTATCCACTCCCTGGCGCGGTAGGGTATGCTGTTCGAACAAGATGTTCTGCGACTCCATATTTCTCATACATGTGCGGCACTTGGTGCTCGGGGTGGTGGGCCGCGCTCTCTGTGAGAGCGCGTCCGTAGAGATGGGGTGGCCGCATTTTCCTCGCCAAGGTGCATCGCTAGCACCATAGGCAGGGATTCGTTTGGTTCAGATCAGAGAGCCCTGTGGAGGTTGCGCATTGAGAGTCAAGTAATCTACTCTGAGTGTTGCTGTGGCAGAGTGTATTTTGTGTGAGCCCCTGCTGCCATATGTGCCCAGGAGATGCGATTATACGCGAGCAATATGTGATGGTAAACTACAGACTGAGTCTACTTCTCCGGCTGATCTTGATGAAAGCTGTGGGCCGCCGGCTTTTTGCTGGCGTGGCCACGGCTTTTTCTGTTGGAGACCGCTGGCAGACCCGTTTGCAGCACGCCTCAGACTCATGTGGGTTCTATCAATCTGCGTCACCAACTCAACTCTCTCCAGCGGCCGTCACGCCAAATGGCCTGTAGTCTTTGGTGGCAGAGGCATGCTTGTCCAGAGTTCCAAGTTGTGAAGGCGAGCAGGTAAAAGAGAGGAAATCACCTGCTCTGGTTTGAGAAGCGTAGTGGATGGTGCACCCGGGTTTGCTGTCACAGCCGGCGGTAGGGTTGAGATGGCGCCCGGGCGTGGGTGGTAGAGAGTCTCCTTTGTGATCATCTATCCTGGCCGTTGTGGGCCGTCGGTGGGGATCGTAGGGGTAAGTCTTGGTTGCTGTTTGTGCTTGGCCGTGCCTGGCCTTGGTGGTGTTGTTTTGTTTGTTGTGGTGTCGGTAGCTTAGTGCGTGTTGTTGGTGACTTCCGTGTCTTTGCTTTGCGCCCTTTTGCTTCGACTTGTCAATATGGGTTGCTGATATATACGTACGATATTGGTGCCAGCTAGAATGTATGTGTTGCTTGTTGGGGGTGCCTCTGCCTTGGGTTGAATAAGTTTTGTTCTGTGAGAGAGCGCGAGCTTATTCGCATAAGATAGAGTAGAGACCTTGCTCAACTTCTTGTCACGAGTTAGATGATTCAGTTTTACTCATGACAGAGCCTCGCTAGACAATAATGAGACACATAAAAGTATATAATACCATAGCATATACTGGGGTGGGAGGTAGGGCGTGCGTGGATGTAGTTTCAGAAGGAATGGTAGTCCCTGTCTCCCCACCCCTACAGGTTCTCATCAGGACTTCAGAGCACATCCCACACTTTGCAGCGCCGCATCCCCTCACAACCAGTTATGGGGTTTGGCTATGGATATGACCGTACGTTCTCGGATAGGGTATGCCTCCTCTCGGAATATCGCGCCCGCGCCACTCTTGGGGCACACGCCAGATCCATAATCTCAATGGCGAGCTCATGCTTAGAGCAAACAGTGATCTTAACTATTACCAAGAAGTCAGACAGCCTCCTCGCCGGTATCTCAAGATTTCGGATGTTCCCTATAATTGCTGTCGTCGTACCTGTCAAGGCTTCGACAGACTGAAGGTACGCGGGGTTTTTAGCCTGCACCGCACCGTGTCGACACCGACAGTCCACCGGGGGTAGAGAGAAGTGGCTGATGGTGGGGCTCGGTGTCTTGTGATAAGAGTGAGCGTCACGAAGGGCAGTGACCCGACCCCGGAGGCATACCACCTCTTTGAAAGACAAAAAGTACGTACAAGTTACCGCTGAGAGGGGTGCAGGAAACTGATGGGCCATACGCCGGGAAGGGGTGTGCACAAAAAAAAACAGACGGCAGCTACCGAGAAAAAAAAAAAAAGAGAAGAGAGAATATAGAGAAGTAAGAGAAAAAAGGGAGAGCGTGTGTAATGGAGGAAGGACGGATTATAGAAGGAGATGGAAGAACAATTGCCGAAATTTGAGAGAGTGTTGAGAGGAAAACTTATAAGCAGGAGAGTTCGCTGTGATGTTATAATTCACATGATTACCCAGTTCTGGGGTCGCCGGGATTGAGACACACGGAATCCCGCAAGCTAGTTACGGTTTCGTGTGTGCCCTCCACTCGGGGCAGGCTAGTGTTGCTCGAGGTTGTTCACAAAGGATCTCTATTTGTGCCAGCGGTTATTCACCGTGCAGAGAGAGTAGAGATAGCCGCAAACAGCCAGAGATAAATACCTCGGCGTCGGTGGTGGCGGTCTGCCTCTGTGGCTGGCGCGCCGCGGGATTTTATGATATTATATATAGGGTCCACGGTTATACTATTTGTGAGCCTATATGACATGAGGGTTGCTAATCATATAGATATCGGCGCTTGGTGTATATAACGGGTTAGATTACTATTATACTTATAATATTCTTCTTATTACTTATATTATTATTATCTATTATATATTATTTTATATATATCACCATTTTCTCATTATTACTATTATTTATATATTATTATATATCGTATTTATATATATAATTATTATCTCTAATATTAATATTTAATCTATATTTATTAATAAGTACTATATACTATATATATATTGTATATTATATCATATCTTTACATATATATATATTATCTTCATTATATATATTATATAATCTATATAATTATATCACTTATTTATATCATTCTATTTCTTATCTATCCTATTATACTATATTATATTTTCTAATATATTTATTACTTATTTCTTCTTCTTTTACTTATTTATCTTCTTATATATGAGTTTATCTTATATATTATCAGCTATTCTTATATCTACTACTATATCATCTCTATGTCTTTCGTCAATATATATTCTATTTCTTAGAATCTTCTTTGCCAGTAAGTAGTTCATTCAATATGTCGTCATTGATCTAATACATATATTATCGTTCTATTCCTGTATTATCTATATATGTGTCTTCATATTATTACGTGTACTTAGCTCCTATAGAGGCAGTCAGTTACATATTTTGGATGGGCCTAGAGAACGCGCTGTAGGGGAGTAGCTACTTACACTTTAATCTCATTGCTAGGTAGGTAGGGGCCGCCTGTACTTATCTAAATTTTCATCCTTATCTTCTATTATAATCTTTATATATATATATTTTACTGAGTATGGGATCATCTATTTTTATTATCTATATCTATATATATATTCTTCTGGGTCTTCTATCTTAGTATATAACTATTATATCTTCTTTTACTTATTATATATATTTAATATATACATCTATTCATATCTTTTTACTTCTAATTACTTTAATTCTATTTTATTTTAATTCAAATCTTATATATTACTCTATAATTTTTTATTTATATCTATATTTAGTTATCTATAATTTATTATCTATATCTTTCATTATATATTGATAATAGTATTATCTATCTTATTACTGTTGCTGCTATCATAATTTTGCTCTTTGTTATCTAATCATCATTCTTATAAAGTAGAATTTAATAAAATAAGAAAGATTTGTAAAAAAAAAAAGCAGAATTTTATCCTGTTAGAATGAGACTTGGAATTTTTTTTTTCAGTCTAACTGACATCCTTTTTCTACTAGAAATTGAAAGTTTTTTAGGACCTTCTTTTTTGTTAGTATATTCTATTTTCTTTTATGTGTGTATACCCGAACTGTCTCTTTCTACCAATTTCTGTTCGTCGTTAGGCCTTTAAACATATCCTTATATACTTTCAGGACACTTAATAATATTATATATATTTTTTACTCCGATGTGGCTATTTATAGCTTATAGTTCCAGGCTCCTGTCCGGGCAGACCGTGTTTTTGAGTTGAGATTCTTCGCCTCATTATCATTCTTATCACCTAAGGTTACCTACTCATGTATGAGTTTATCCTTACTTCTGTATATGGTCATATATATACCTAATATATTTTTGGCATACTTTATACCTTGACAACGCTTCACTTTATATCATATATATATTATTTTATTATGCGTGACTCCCGCCCTTTATTCCCTCTTTCCGCGGCGGTGTCCCGCGCTGCCTCTCTACCTGCTGACTGCTCCTTGTTTATATATATATATATATATTATATTATATATTATATGGAGGAGAGAGAATGAGAGAGAGAATGACAGAGAAATAGAGAGATGAGAGAGAGAGAGAGAGCGAGAGAAGAGAGAGAGAGAGAGAGAGAGAGAGAGAGTTTTCAATATTTGATTATATTCTTAAATTGATTTAACTGCTTTTATAGTAAACAAAATAATATTTTATGTTTAAATTTACAAATATTTTCTTTCCATCTTATTACCAATTCTCGCCACAAGGAGTGTAACGACACCGTAAATATCTTGAGTTTAAGTATTGTACTTGTCAGCTCTGTCTCGGTATAAATTATCATGAAATGGATTTACTGGCGTATTATATAAGTGACATTTCGGTAGGGAAATATTTCTCCTGTTTGATTTTTTGTGGATATATAACAGGATAAAATTTCATGGAGACGGGAAAACCAAATTACATTTTTATCGGCGCTTAGAATAGAGAGGTAATAGCCTTCCATGCTCGCCCAAAGCAGTCTGCTTCATAATATGGTATTTTTAACTCGTGTTCTCTACACGCTTTGGGGTCAGGTGCTGGCTAATTGTATAGTGAATGGTAGAGGGTAACGTATAGCTATGGTACAACTCACCGCTTAAGTTAATGTCTTTAAATTGAATATGAGTCTTACCTTCTACTTACCTCTTGTGACTTTACTTACTTTACTTTACGTTACGTTACTCTTATCTCTCACTTACCATGGTAGTAATGATAACTTAACACCTTCAAATACATATCTAAATAAATTATTTTATAACATCTTCATTATTCGTGTCTGGTGCTAGCAAGATGTAAATTTTCTTCCTCGCCCTAAAATGTCTCTCAAAATTATGCTTTCCAGCAACAACTATAGGAAAAACACAATAATTTTAACTCAGGAAAAATATCGCTGACCGCGAAGTCCATATTATACTTTACGAAGTACTTATAGTATCCTTTCTCCTGATATATTTATGGTACTTAGTTCTTCACATCCTATATGATGATAATTTCTATACGTATGTTACGCCCCTAGTACTATTGAGTAGAATATTGGCCCTTGGTACTAATTGAGCTATAATATATATTTCCCCGGTATAGGTATGTCATTCCTCTAGGTAATTTTGGCTTTATATATTTATTTTGGTCATCTGTCTCTCACTCAGTGTGGATGTTCCGCGTATGGGCATTTATTACCTCACGCTTTCTATAGTTATGTGAGGTTTCCGCTCCTCTATTCAGTAGGACCTCTTTCACCCGAAAAGGTATTTTTATTAAAATTTGGTTGTAATTTTCTCCCACTTTATATTTTTGTTTTCTCTCTAACGCGCTCAATTAAGCTATATAAGATTAAAGTTGTCGCCATCCGTATAGTTTATTAGTTTTAACATTCTTTATGTTACCTATACGTTTCCACACTCTAAGCATAGGTTTACGTTTACTTTACTTATACTTCTTTACTTTACTTTGTCATAACTTTATTCTTACTTTCACTCCTACTACATAACCGTTCCACTGCTTATATTAATCTAATTAGTGTCCTATATATTCATTTGATAGTTAATAATTTATTTGTAATTCTTACTTTTCTGTTTGTTCAGTCTATATATGTAAATTTTTGTTTGTCCTCCTCTCTCTGCTATTTGATCAAATTTTATCCTGTTCTTCTTCCCACAACAAAACATTGACCATTGTGGAGAGGTGTGGAATCCCCTACCGTGAAGTGCTTTATCCTACATATTTTATCATATATGTATATATTATGAGTACGGTTACTGTGAGTTCTTATTGGTTTACATTTATATTCTTTCATTAGTCCATAGTATATACCTATATGCCGCTTATCCTATATATAGTTAATGGCGTATGGGGGCCTTATTGATATTGTAATATACCTAATATTTGGTCATTTATCGGTACGTAGTGTATGTCCATGTATTATTATATATATATAATGATTATACTATGACTTAGTTTTTACTATTTGTTTCTATATATGGTTTCATATGCTTGCTTAACTTTAGTCATAATACCCCCCCGATTGTGACACGTTATCTGGCGTTGTTTCTAAAAGATTCGTACACTAGCGTTTTGTGTGTATTTATTTTCCGGCCCATTTACTGCTCTTTTGTGGCTGAGAATGGTAATGTGTGAGGAAGATGATATTTATTTGTGTTATTATTTACCTGCTTACAGCACCAAGTTCTGATGATACCCGGAGAGTTCAAATGTTTGCTTTTCTTAGCCATAAATTCGAGTATTGGAAATCGATTCTGTCCTTTCTCTTGTCTCTGTCTTCTTCTGTCCCGCGGCTTTTTCCCCTCTGTTCCGGCCTTTTTGTTCGATTGCTCCTGCCCCTGCTCTGCTGTTCTCTCTCTCCGTGCTTCTCACCTGCGTTGCCTGCATCGGTCTCTCTGCCTCTCTCTGTGTGCAGTCTCGGTGCTACTTTCTTCATTCTTCTTTCCTTTTCTCGTGCGCTTTCGCTCGCTTCTCTCTTTCTGTGCTGGCCCATATATGACTTATCTATATATATATGTATATTGTCGCCCCGTATACCCCTGGGCTATTTTTGAGTATATCTATTATATAATTATACTAGTTAGTACATGCTTTAACGTGGAGCCTACTACTATATACTGACTTGATGATGCGCGCGTGCCGTGGATTACTAATATACGGTATGCTTCATTATGTATCCTTATTAGCCCTCATCCCTTAGTATATAGATATACTGAGTACCTAATATATTATTTTTGCAGAGCTTATACCTTATGGTGATAAGTATACCTGTCACTACGCTAGTGCTGCCTGGTTTCTGACACTTTAATGTTTTTTGTTGTGCAGAGAGCATGTCTACGACGGCGTGTATTCCCTTACATATTAGCTAAAAAATAAAGTTCCACTTTATCCACACCAACTTCACTATTTTCCGTGTAAGGGTTGTCGTTTAATGACTGAAAAAAGAGAATCCAAAGTTCTCTATTCTGCGTTTTATCAGGAATATCCCCAATTATCCTGCTGTTTCTTTTTATTTTTCGTCCTCTTGTACATTGTTTTATAAATATTCCCATTTATGTATAGATTTAATTGAGTGAACCACGATAGGCTTGATGCAATTCATTTGAAACTTCCGTATAAAGCTTCAAAGATAATTTGCTTAGACAGATATTATTGTTTATATTATTAATATCCTTATTTACGTTTTTGCTTAATTTTATTATTATACGTCATGGTTAATATATCCTCATTATAACCTATCTACGTTGCTGTCACATTTACTGATATTGAGGCCATTTTACCTTAATATATTTTATTTTAACTTACCTTTATTTAGTTTAAGTATTGCCTCTCCGTGGTCTATTGCTTTACTATATATCTTACTATTATATCACGTTTATATATATTCATTATATTATATATATTTTATATATCTCTATATATATATTTCTATAATTATATATATTCTCTCTTTATTTATTATAATATATTATATTATATATCTTTATTATATTACTATTATATTGTATCTTTAATATCTCTAATATTCTATTATTATATTTATATTATATATATAACTATCATAATTTATATATATTATATTTATATTCAACGCATATTTCTAATGAACTACTTCTTGGCCACTGATTTCACCAGTCTCATACTTAGTAATACTTATTATATCTCTATTATATCTATTATATATAATTATATAATATTATTATCTTTATATTATTTATTATTATGCCTTCATCTTCTATTATATCTACATATCTCTATCTCAATATCTATATATTTATTTTATATATATATATATTTTACTTATATATATATATACCGTATATTATATAATTTTACATATATTATATATATGTATATATATATATATAGTTATTACATTTGTATTTGTATTTAGTTTAATAATATTCTCGACTTTTTTTTACGTTCCTATATCTATATACTTACTTATTATGAGTCTTTCTGGTGCTTATGTGAAATGTAGTTCGTTGATGATATTCTAATTATATTCATTTTTTCTGTTTTATGCATATTATTTAGACATGCTTTTCCATATACGTAGTATCTTTTTGTTCATAGGTATCGTCTTTATGAGGCTTCAATTTTTTACGCTGTATTAGTATATCTTTTTATTGGCGGGTGAGTACGCGGTCTTTTAGAGTAGTTTATGCTCACTATATTATGTTATATATATTACCGCCTCCTTTTACATTACCTCAGGTATTTTTAATACCTGCCCTTACGCTGGTTGCCTACTTAGGTTATTCAGTATTTTCCATTATAGTATTACCGCTATCATAGATCTACACTATCATATATCCCATTATTTTGATCTCTCGCTAGTGGGGTATTTAATTCTTTGTTTGCGGTGTCGTGTTTATGCGCGTTGCTTTTGTGTGCAGTTATTAACCTCGCAACATAGTCCTTTGTGTGATGAATACCTATGGAACATAGCATTACGTTGACAAGAACCTAATACTTGAGGATTCGTGTGTCTATCCGTGCACAGATACTGGTTATGATGAATTTGGTACATAAATCGAATTCTTTTAGTTTCTTTCAATTCCTATCATTTTTCGAATAAATCATCTTTCATCTTTAATCCGTCCGTTCTCATTCAACAGTATTCCTTTTTTTTTTTTTTTTTTTTTTTTTTTTTTTTTTTTTTTTTTATTTATTTTTTGTAATTCATCTACCGTCCATCAGTTTCCCTTACGTATCTTGTACGGTACTCTTTTTTGTCTTTCAAAAGAGGTTCTATCTCTCTACTCTCTTTTTCTTCTTCCTCAGTGCATTCTTGCCCACCTTTGGGCTATCCTTTCAGCCCACCCTCATCACTTCTTCCCCTCCTGTGGATGAGGGTGCAGGCTAAAACCCGGTCCATTTTCCTGTTTTGTATCTTTTCCTGCCCCCAATTGTAGGGAACCCGAATCTTTGAGAATAACCGGCGAGGGAGGCTGTCCTGCAACTTTTGGTATGATAACTTTTTGCCTCTAACGTGAAGTTTATTTGTAGGTTCTGAGGGGTTTCGGGTAAGGCCTCTTCCAAGTCATATCCATTACCCGGCCAATCTCCCTACGTTTTCGGGGTACTCTGGGGTAAGTCTTGTGGTTTGGTCTCTGTGTCTCTGTGACTGTTTGCTGGGAGAAGGTACTACCAGTTCTTATTGAAATATATTAACGCCCTCCCACTCCATCTCCTATTACTCGTTCTTTTTTTAGCTTTTATGTTTCATTATTTTTATTGTTTATATCTTTACTGTCTCTCTAATTATGGAGAAAGAAGTCTGAGGTTTATTTCTGATTAGAGAGTGGCTCTGTCAAGAAACAGTACTTTATATTATAAGCGGCAAGGAGTAGCACTACAGTCCAATCAACACACGGATGAACTATACTTAATTCGAGCACAGCACTTACCACATATATTTCGTATCAGTATCACCAGCAACACACCACAGGTCGTAGAGCGAGAGCAACCCGAGCCCATCCTACCATTCCATTCGCTTATCCCGGAAATCGCCAACTAACTATCCACACCTCACTATTACCACACACTATTACTGTTTTAGCTGTCCTGTCTCAGGGCGTCTGTCCAGCTCGTCTAGTATGTTCGGCCTACCCTCTCTGCTTGTGTGATGTCCTCATGTTTACTTTCTATGAGACCAGCAGGTTTTGTTTCGCTTGCGTTCTCTTTATCCGGGTCGCTTCACCTGAGACCCGCTAGTATTAAGTTGCTCTTCGTTCCTCAAGCCTGTCAAGCGAGTCTTGCCTGACTGCCCCTGGCGTATTGATTATATTGATTTTACCCAGTCGCCATCGTGGGCTCGTCCAACTACCGGATCTGTGAAGTCAGGGTTCCCTACCAGAGTGGTGTGCCTCGCTTGTCATTATGTCGATCTCATTTAGGTTCACTCTCTTCATTCTGCTGCCTGTGTTCCACTTGCTCTCGCTCTTTTGTGTGGCCATAATTGGGGTGTTTCATGTGGCGTGTGTCTTTACTTAGGTCCCATTTTTCCTGTAAATTTATCTCTTGTATCTGTACACTTGCAGATTGCGTTGAATCACTCCTTCCAAAATGCCGCTTTTCTTTCTTATGCTGACTGCATTGAGAAGCCGTCTTGTATTCTCTCCGCGGTATTGGCTTAGCTTTGTTAAATATTGCTGCTTTAGTGTGAGTTTATTTAATAGACCGCCTTCCTCCACAGTCGATCAGTTATGTTGTGAGTGAGAGTTGGATGTTTTCGTCTCTGTTCCCATGTTCGTAGCTTTACTCGGATATCTGAAGTTCCTATTCTGTGTTCATCTTTCTAAACGTTACCATCTTCTTAATATATCCCAGTGTTCTGGCTTTCATGTTTCTGCGAGCCTTGTTATTTATTTTTGTAATGCTACCCAGTCCATTTCACAGCGTACGCTTTTTTACATTGCGAGCCTTATCTGCTATTCTTATAAGATAGATAAAAGCTGTACGATATTGGTTGTCATTTTATAGTATAGTGTAGTGTCTGTTCGCTTCACGCAGGGTGAAAGATTTCTCTCCTTTCCGTTAAACTCGTTTATAGCTAGAATTTCCTGCCTCTTCTCGTCGGCAACGTCGCCTAAATACGCTTACTTTGCTCAATTATCGTCTTGGCTTATATACTGCTGACGCTTTCAGTTACTCGCTTACCCTCGCCGATACCTTCCTCAAATGTGAATATAAGCCGGTTTCAGTCTTAATCTTACGTTAGATCGTTTCTCATTACCCTTGGTATTCTAGTCTGACTCCCATCACGTCTTTCATTTTAAATGCTCCACGCTGCGGTTGTCTTGTGTCATCCCCCGAATACTGTATATCCAGGAACGCCTGTCCTGAACTATATTGTTTTGTGCCCTCTTAGTTCCTCTTGCGTTTTGAATTTTCTATGTGAGTCTCTCTCGCTTGGTTCTGGAGAACAACCCACACCTGTCGATGCTATAATCTCTGTGATAGTATCCTACCGCACAGTTCCTTTCGCGCCTCGTAATGGATATGTACCCGTCGAGCCTGCTTGAACTCTCTCTATTGAAGCGTTTGATACGTTTTATATCGTTCCATTTCGATTAATCATGGATGTCAGGTTTGAGCACGATATCTTCTACCCCAGTGCTCAACACGACAAATATTTCTACATACCATAAGGGCAGATTCTTAATTGCCCCTCTATTACCCCTTATTGTCAATTGTATCACTCTCGTACGGCCTCCCTGCAGTAGGTTCCTTGTTATATTTTCTGTCTACACCTGTCACCACCAAACTCTACATTCTCCTAATAGAACCTCTGCTCGTTTATATTTTTGTCATGTTTGCTGCGTTTCTTTGTTTCGGCCCAACTCTTGGCCTCCTTACTTTCAGGCCTACTTCTCTTACAACCGCTACTGTTTTCGGCCGTCTTAGCTGTGATGTCACATACTTTTTTTGGATCATGAAGCCTGTCCTCAACATAGAGTCCTCTTTGTATCATGGGGCTTGGGTTACGGACCTTTGGTCCCTGGTTTTGCCTTTTTTGCCTTTATTCTCGTTCTGTGCTATCTGTTGCATCTTCTCCGTTTCATTGTTTACTGCAGGCGTCACTCATTGTGTTCCGTGCTTGCTGGTTTTTGCGTGGCGTGTTCCTTTTCTGGTCTTCTTCCCTCTTCTCTATCCCTGAATTTCGTTCGCCTTTTTCTTCATCTGCTTGCGCTCTTGTGTCGGCCCTCCTTACTCTCTCCTCTCTCCTCGCTTCTCCTCTCTCTCTCTCTCTCTCCTCTTTTCTTTCTTTTTTCTTTTCTCCTTCTCTTTTCTCTCTCTTCTCTCTCACACACCACCCACCACTGTAAATGGTTTGTCCCACTGCGCTTCCCTGCGCAGATGATTCGAAACTTATTTGAACCATGACCCCATTTCAGTCTCACAACATCGTCGAGAGCGTCTCTTCCTATTAGTCGTTCCTTCTTCTAGTCTGTTTATGGTGTACTATCGATAATGCGGTCTCCTCAGAGATCTTCCTCGGAGGTTCCGGTAGCCCTAATTATTTGTTTCCCTTGGTCAATTGCTTTCAATAGACTTCCTCGACGTCGCAGCCCTTGATGCGTCTCACCTCCTGTATTCGTATAGATTTGTCTGGAGCATTCCTGTGTGTTGATCTTCTTTGTTTGAACCCCAATTGGTACCTCATATTGAATTCTCTCAGCCCGATTTCGGACTGTATACTTCTCAAGTCTTCATTATCAATAAACAATGCACACTTTCGCTGTCTCCGTTGTACCTCTAGCTTTTTCTTTACACGCGGCACCTGTGGTCGTTTCTTTTGGTCCATCTCTTTTGCTTTTTTGGCCTTTTTGCGCTGTCTGGTTTTGTCGCGCGCTTGCTTTTCTTTGGCTTTTTTTTCGTATTTCGTGCCGCCGCCTCTCTCGCATGGCCTTAACTTCGCTTCTTATGTTTTTCACTTTGTCCCTCCCATCTCCCTCTTCTTTTCCTATCTTTCCTTCTTCTCTTTCTCTTCTCTTTTTCTTTCTCCTTTCTTTTCTCTCTCTTTTTGTTTCTTTTCTCTCTCCTCTTCTTCTTTTCTCTCTTCTTCTTTTTCTCTTTTTTTATTCTTGTCTTCGTTTTTCTCTTCTCGGGTGGTCTACTGTGCTTTTTTGTGGTGGGTTCCTTTGTTGCTCGTTGGTGGCCATAAGAAACATTTCCAT
Source organism: Trachelipus rathkii (assembly GCA_015478945.1). Taxonomy (NCBI): domain Eukaryota; kingdom Metazoa; phylum Arthropoda; class Malacostraca; order Isopoda; family Trachelipodidae; genus Trachelipus; species Trachelipus rathkii. The sequence goes on from JABUQX010019838.1 coordinate 36,328, forward strand.
CTTCTACTACCTATTTTCTGAACCATCCTGATTGCTTGCACAGATGTTAATATCGCCTTCCATCCTTAGACCACTCTGAGCCCCAATTTTTTTGGCATCTGCCTCTTCAAACAACTCAAATTAAGTACACACTATATATTGATAGACTTGGTTTGAACTCAATTTACTCTCGCCTTCATACGCGTCAAGCTCCTCCCCAAACTACTACTGTGAACCTACCCCTTCCCCCACAAAACGCTGGTCGTACTAAACCCTCGAAAGAGACCTCTCATAATTAAATTATTTATATACATACTACGCATGATGCACCTTTTTTCATATATCAATTGTCTCTGCTAGTATCTTTTTTCTTAATTTGTATAACTGTTCTCAAATATTACATATAACACTATTATTACCACCTCAAAGTGTAATATGTTCCTTGGCTAGGTAAACTTCGATTATGGTCTCTGCGCGACTTTCCCTTACCAACCGTGTATCAGAAATATATCCAATTCGCCGGCTAACCTTCTATTTAGATAGATAGCTGACAATGAATAGTTGTATAACGGTGCAGGAATTCTACATCATATTCTATAATCTGTCCCTATTCGCCAGCTTCGCTTCACATAAGCCTTAATGTAATGGCAGCACGAAATTCATCTGTTACATCGACCTTATACTTGCTCTCTGTTTCCTGATCTACTTGGTCCTGAGGTTATGGTTGAGTTTGCTTTGGTATCGTACTTAGCAGATCTTTTAAGCGGAGCTCTCAGCTCCGGTTGTTATATCTTGGAGACTTCAACTTCTCTCATCCATTATCTAGTCGCTTATCTCTGTCGTCCTCGTCTATAGTCGGATCTCTATCGATCCTTATGTATATTCCTTCTAAACACCTCTTTCCCTCGTGATGTCCTGTACACAGCGATACTCCTCCGCAGCCTCCTCCTTGGTGACTGGCGGGCACTTTTCTGCTTGTCCAGCATTTTTCAGATATTTCTCTTTTGCTTCTCTCATTCTTCTATTGGCTTGTATTTACTCTCAGTCCTGCTCATACTTTTACATTATTTATACCGGCTGTGTGGTTTTTATACCCTCTTACCCTTAATATGATACTCGCATCGAACCTCAATGTTAAAACCAATTTCCACGCTGGCGTTATGTCCCATTCTGCAGAACTACCAATTTCATTTACAGTTTAGTTTACAACTCATCTCAATTTATCTCCTTCTTTCCATTATTTCCACACACTACCCTTGCTTTCCGACCTATAATTCGAGCATTGGCGCTCGGCTTTTGTTCGATTGGTATCACTGTCTTCGAACAAGTTTCTGACTTCATTCAAGGTTCAGCATAAGCTTGTCTCATGTCCGTCGATCATTTCCGGTGAAGTAGGAGTTTCTGCAAATTTCTCTTGGTGATTCCTCGCAGCTGTCGGCACGAGAGGCGTTAACCGGGAGAAGCAAAACCAAGCTCTACAGTGCTAGATCGTGAGCTAACGGAACCTACACACTCCTTCAAACATTGTATTGTGTAATTCGTTTTTAACCATGTCACGTCTGCTGGATGAGATCTCGTGGCGTAAATTAATCGCCTCAACATTCCACCTGCTAAACAATCCTTATTTTGTAGTCTTGGATCGCTCTCGTCTGTCAACTCAACACACTCCCCCTTTCTTTTTGTTAGTGTGGAAAGTTGCACCCAGATAAAAGTTCGTCGCTCTAACGGACTATTCAACCACAGTCTCCGTTTTACTGGCGCCTCTATCTCATAATCCCTGGTACACCAATAGTCTGCCTCCTGCCCAGCTGCTGCAGATGCATTAAGCTGGCTGTATTATCGTTTTTGCTAGCTTCTCCCAAACTTTTTTCCTAGTTACTCACCTGAAGCCGTTTCTCTATAAATCAACGTTTTTTTGTTCATCCAGAAATATATTATTCATGGTATCTAACTCTTTTGGGTCTCTCTCTATCAGACTATTCGGGACAGCGCCCGCCCGCCACTTAGTTATGGCGCAGGCTATCAACACGCCCAGACTAATTTTCTCATGCACAGAGACCAAGTGAAACTGATTTCTATTATCTGATAACCTTACCGTAGCTTTTTGTATTGGTTCGTAATGTTTTCCAAGCAAGACCGCGCTGTCTCCCTGCGCCTCTCAGACTTAAACTATTTCGTACATAATGTCCGTGTGTCGGAGTATCTTCTCCACTCTGTGTCCTCTCTCATCCAGCCTATCAGTCGTTCCTGTGCTGAATGCTCTGTAATAATCAAGAGACTTTCTGTGTATTCCGTGTGTATCCCTCTTGGTCCATCTCATTTGGTGCAGTATAAGTGCCTTTTATGTTTTACTTCCTATCTCCCAACTCTTGATTTCCCGACACAGCGCCGTAGAATTGGGTGCTTGGACAACTGCAAGTCTCCGAATGTATCGCTGACCTCGTCATGACTTTGGCATAACTTATGGGTGATGCAACGGTTGGTTTTGTCCAAGCCCGCCTTGCTCTCCTGTATTGTATCGTTTGCCTCTCCATGTCGTTTGGCACGAAAAAAGCGTTCTGTTCTGGGTTTCCAACTGAATGAAAGCGTTCGACTTATCGATTACTTGTTATAAAACCTGTGATCATTGACTATTCCGGCGCTTTTAATCGTGGGACCGGTCTCTCTTGCACTGTTTGTTTCTGTTTTTTTGTCGTCGGGTCGAAACAATTGCTTCATGACACACACTTGGAGTACTGGCGGCTTCTTCTCCTAAACACACTTCCACTAAGCTTGGTTTTCCCGTATACACCATCAGCCCTGGTCTGGGGGCTTATTTGCTCTGCTCGGTTCTGCTCTCTCCTCTCTCTTCTCTGCTCTCGCTTTGGGTCCCTGCGCGATCTTTGCCCTTTCCCGTTGTGTCTCTCCTCTCTCTCTCTGCTCTTTCTCTCTCTCCTATTTTTTTTTCTCCTTCTCTGTCCTCCTTCTCTGTCCTCCTCCAGTGTTTTCTTTTGCGTCTTTTCCCTTCTTCCGGTATTTCCTTTTCTCTTGCTCCTTTCTTCTCTCTCTCTCTTTATTAAATTGCATCTGTCAGATCAGAACTTCATCCTAGGTTCTGGTTTGCTCTTCTCGTTCTATCAATTGGATGCTGGTTGGGCTGCCTAAGCCTATGAAAGTTTTTCACATCTGCGTATATTTCATTACTGCGCTGCTCAATTATATATTTATACTATTTATATATATCTATTTAATATTATTCCTTCTTATATTCCTTTTAAATACTATTTAGCTACGGACTACCCTATATAACTATAGTCTTATTCTATACGTCGTATTATGATTAGTATCACGTAGTATATCACTGCTCTTATTTGTATATTATTACTTCACTACGGTTATTATGTTCGTGTATTCAGATTTATATTATTCCTTATTTTTCTAGGTCTTATCTGGGTGTGCTTTGGCCTTTCTGAGTTTGTGATTGCAGGCAATATCTTTTACCCTTTTTAAAATTTTCAGTTAGTCTGATTTTTATGTGCATTATAAAATACTTATGGTAAATGATATCTATCCATTGTATCCTATACTATTAATACGGCCTCTCTATATCTCTACTGTTATCTACTTGTCTATTAGTGATAAATATATATCGTACTTTGAGTCTATCTTACCTATACTCTGTTTATTATCCTTCGCATTGTAGTTATGGCTATCAATTTTGCCCATATTTTGAGTATATATTCAGCATCGTAGTTTATATCTTTATATTTATATTTTAATATACTTTTAGCCCTACCTTCCTTTATACCTATTATAGTGAATGCTTACCCCCTACCTTATATATTCTATCTGTTTTGTCGTCTATTATCAAACTTGTTTTATACATACATAGTTAGCTAGACTGTCCCTATTGTACTGTATAAACATAATAATATTATAATATCCTATAGTAAGTTCTGCGTTACTTCTATATTCTATATTAGTGATTAGCCTATCTACTATTGTCCCCTCTGTATACTATGATATATTATTATATTCCTATATTATATTTTAAATCCTCCTTACCCTTATATTATAGTAGTATATATATATATATATATTTCTAGTAACTTTATATTATAAAGGTACTACTACCATTTTATTTATACGTCTACTTATATCGCTCTAGTATGTTGCATACACTATATATTGTGGGATAATGATTATTAAATATATATGCATAGTTATTATCGATTGCTATGATTATTTTTTATGAGTATATATATATATTATTTTATTCATATTATCATTAATATTATATGTATATACTTTATTATATACTATTCCGTATACTATGTAACCTTTATATATCTTCCATTCGATTTATTATACCTCAGCTTTATTTATTACCGGTGGGTATTTTTTACTATATATTATTTATTTACTTATATTATATCTACTATCTATACTCGGCTTTCTGGTATTTAGTCTTCTTATATATCTGTTATCTGTATCCGTTACGTTATTATAATATATATTATCCACCTTTATATACTCTATATATCACTATTATACTTTACTCTTTTTTTGTATCCCGTGAGCTTCCGATTTACAGTCCCTGCTATGGAGTGTTTTCTTTAATTATATATTATATGTTATCTACCTATACTCTTTTTCTTTACCTACTCTAGTAGTTATATTTATTATGAGCGTATCTTTCGCGTCCTTCCGGTGTGTTTATTAACCTAAGCTCTCCTACCTGTAATTTAGTCCCTTTTTTTCAGAGTCACTGATATTCATATACTTTATTAATGTAGTATTTGCTTTATATATTTATTTCTAAAAGCTTATATATATATTATATTATATATATATTATTTTAATATATATTATATATAAATATATATATATTAATATATATATAATATATGATATATAATATATATATACGTCAATTACTATCTTTACTATACTATGACTATCCTTTGCTTTTTTATCTCTTTGGCTACTACTCTCTTTACTCCTTATTCTTTGGCTGTACTAAACGTCTGATAGTTCATGTATTATTATATATATTATTCATTAATCTACTACTATGAACTATTATCACTTACCCTCCGCTCATGGTCTTGACCTATACTTCACCATGACCTACGGTGCACTAGCTGGTCACTATTATTCACTATATCTTCTATCTTACCCCATTCTCTATTTTTCTTCGTCCGTCTTACAGGTTACTTACTATCCTTAGGTTTTCTCGCCTTATATATGATTACCTACCTATATTATTATATATACCTATTTTGATACAATTTTAACACAAGTTCAGGTGACAGTGAATTAAACTATAGACTTTTAAATAATAACTTTATCTTAGGACAATAAGTTTTAACTATTAACTACTGTAAGATACCTTAAGAAACCCCGTATCAAACAACCAATCACTATCTACCCAAATTTTCCGGTATTCTCTTTTAAGTAATTCTAAAGCTAAAAGACGCTTTGAGCTTTCGCGTAGTCTATTTTTTTGGTACATTTTTAAGGCTTGTTTGCCAGATTTCTGAATGGTGTTTACTGCACGAAAATGCTGAGAGTTTTTTTTACGTACACTTAGTAATGATCTGTTTTAATGAATTGAGTACGAAAAACAAAGTATTATCTATTTCTTATAAAACTGGATTAGACCTTTTGAAATGAAGTTTTTTTGACGAACTAAAGATTTGTTCAACTCTTGCTAGTATTTGAATCCTCGTACTAAAGAATGTATCTGACCATAAATAAATATGGAATAAATCCTCTTTACTTTAATTTTTTTTATATATATTGAATCTTTTTAGAGACGCATGCTTGTCCCGGTTCTTTTTTGGTACCTTTTAGAATTCTCGCTAACAACTTCTACATGGTTTTGCGAGATAGAAAGACGAATATTTTTTTTTGTATATCTTTGGTTATATTCGGCTTTATTTATTTGGTTTTTGGCGTTTTTTGATTTTGGGCTAAGAACTTCTCTGTACCTAAACGGAAAAAGTTCTCCACTTTCCCACTTTGATTTTGGTCCAATATTCTTTCAAACGGAAGAAATTTCATGTAGAATTCTGGAACCTTTCTATTCATTCTTCCATCCTTTTTAACTTGCAAGTTTCTCTGTACCTTAGAACTCGCTGATGTTTATTTTTTATAGTCTTCAATTCACAAAGGTGAAAAACGTTCAGAACTTTACTTTTTTAATCTTTGTGTAGTTTAAGATAGGTTGAAACCTGACACTGTTTATCTTCGAATATTTTAGATATTTATGTTTATTGTAATCTAATTGGAACTGGGTGAAATAATATATTATAAAAAAAATTACAAAATTGCGAAATCATTATTTCTGTTAGAATTCTTGTGACGTCCACTTGAAAGATTGCATATATATACTATACTATATATATATATATTATATAATATATATATACTTATATACTATATTAATATATTATATATATATATATAATATATTTATATTATATTATAATATTATATATATTATATATATTATATTCATTATTTAGCATTTATTTTTTTAAACTAATGGGAACCCCATAGGGATAATACCGCACGATTTGCAGGAAGTTCATCGGTGTCCTTCGACCTTTCTCCGGGTAAAGACACGGGTAGGAACTATTTCCCCCCCTCCTGGGAGGGCTCTCTCGGACCCCCTGCGCTCTTGGGTGGTATTTTCGGGTGTCCCGCGCGCGGGGGATCCTCCGCCTGCCTGCCCTATCGGCGGTACGTGCCCGCGGTAAAACCTCCTGCCTCCCAGGTGTTTTCCTCGCCGCTCGAGCTCGAGCCCCCCTACATTAGGCCGTTAATCAATATTTTTCTATCAATACTTATCTAGGCAATATTTATCTACCTATCGCTACCCTATATATATATACCTTGCGTTCAATCTTGAGCTTAGGTCCATATAAAAGTAATTATATACTATATTCTATAGCGTTCCTCTTGCTATACTTTTTATTTGTTATTTTATCTCTATTCAGTACTTATATCCCCTCATTTTTTTACACTCACCTTCATACCTTCCTATATAATTAGCTTAATTTAGGGTGCTTATCCTCGCCTTTTATCCCTATTACGCCTTGTTTAGCTATTATTATGACCTTCGTGTATCACTATTTACTTGTTGGGCAGCCTACTTGGGGTGAGTATTATTCGTTGCCCCTAGTTTTATTCTTATATCAAGCTATACTAGGTGTATACTATAGTATCATGAGTATATATAGTAATATATCACGTATTGAGTGTATATACTATAGTATATATATAATTTAGTTATCCCCTATTGAAAACCAGAGTGTCTCCCTCTCTATTCTGCAACATAAAAAAGTACCAAATAATTTGCAGAAAATGCCTTGAACTTTCAAATTTTTAGTTTAGTGGCATTTCTGACAATTAAAGCAGGAAAACATGTTTTTTTTTTTTTTTTTTTTTTTAATTATTTTTTTGTGTTGTCTTCTTTCCTTTTTTTTTTTTTTTTTTTTTTTTTTTTTTTTTTAGTCTCGTAAATTTTTGTTGAATTATCAAATATTGGTAATAAAATTATAGAACGTAATATATATTTTTTTTGTTTTTGGTGTCCGTATAACTTTTTTTTTTTTTTTTTTTTTTTTTTTTTTTTTTTTTTGAAATACATTGCTTTTCACGTTCTACTTATATATAGGAAAACTTTTGCTTCTAAATAAAGTTTGCAAATAAACTATACTTTTTCCGTTCTTTGTGGTAACCTTAGCCTATATGACTATACTATAGGTATCATTAGCCTATTTATCTCTGTGATTGAAACATCAATGACATAATTTGTTACATCATCAATATATATTATATATATAGCCTATATATGCTATATTGTTATAATATATATATGTACCATTATTCAGCAAGTTATAAGATATATATCCGCACAATCAATACTATACCCTATATAAAGTGTATTTTATTCCTTCGGTGTCTTATATCCATAGTATATATATCATATAGTTCATTCATATTGAGTTATTTATTATTCTATACTCCTTAAGTAATATTTATATGAGTATATTATATATAGGTAATATATATATACTTTTTATATATGTATTCGACTCGTCCGTCGTGTGTGGTCGAGTGAGAGAACAAGGGAGCCGAAATACACGAAGCGACCTCGCTTTTTTGGCCTGTTTTTGGGCGCCTCCCCCTCTTTTGGGTTTGTTGGTTACCGTCTCCGTGCTTGTTTTCGCGCGTCTTCGGGTTTTCAAGAAGTGAGAGAGTAGTATTGGATAAGAAGAAGATTGTCAGAGAGTCGCTCTCTTAGTGATAGGATGAAGTAGGTGGATGAAATCTTACTACTAATGAATTGAGAAGAGAGAGAGCGAGAAGATAAGGCATCCTTGGGTTAAAGTTATCTATCAACTTAAGACCACAAAAAACTGAGGATATTCTAAAATGTAAAATTTGAAACATTTAAATTTATTTCATTGTATGCTGGGGTTCGAAGGAGCTGCAAAACATTAAAACCATGGTTATCGTCTTTCGGCCTTAATTTTTGGGACAAATTAATTTTTGATAACTACTAAACAATAAAATTATAAAGAAGAAAATTTAAAATAATACATTGTAGAAGGTGAAGTTGTGTTTCTCGAAGCAGTTCGATCGTCGGTCCATATGAAGAAAATTAAACAAATCTCTTCACTGGATAGCAGGATCTGAAAAACC
>JABUQX010019839.1:0-10000 GCA_015478945.1 Trachelipus rathkii
ACAACTGATATTCACGATAGAACTCAAATGTTAATTGTTTAAAGATATGAACACCAAAGGAAACCTGTGGAGAGATTTTGGGGATTTTTTAATCCTGTCAATCAAACAGCAGAGGCATCATCAAGTATACTACTTCGAGAACTTCAAATTCTGATTGTAGAAAGTCCTCACAAGCTTATTGCTCAAACCTATGATGGTGCAACCGCTTTCAGTGGAGTAAACAGAAACGTGCAGAGCAGAATAAAGGAAGCATATAGTAATGCTCACTTTGTTCATTATTATGCGCATCAAATAAATCTATTATTGGAGCAAGCAACGTCACAAAATACTAATGTTTGACTATTTTTCAACAGCTTGTCTGGAATACCAAATTTGTTTTTCTCAAGGTCCCCTCAAAGAATGGGTTCTTTGGAAAATGTTGGTGGTCGCAGAGTTCCGAGACAATCTTCTACACTTTGGAATTTCAAGAGTAGAACTGTTAACGCTGTTAAAGAGATGAAAAATCAAATAATTGAATGATGCGGCATATTAGAAGCATCTAAATCAAGAGAAACTGGATCTGCAGGAGCAGGCATTAATTAAGAGCTCGGAATGATTCCGAATTCGAATTTTGATTGAACTTTTTCTCAATAGTAATGCCTCATGTTGGCATTATGTTTTCTCAGCTTCAATCTAGATTTATTGACGCATTCAAATCTATTTACAAACATCATTCAAGCTATTTACAAACTTTTAATTCTGAAATTCAAAAAATGAGAGATGAATATATTGATGTTTCGTTTCCTTCTGAACCCAAAAAGAAGAAAATTTAACATTGATAGATCAATTGCTGCAAAAGAGGTTTGTGATGTTATTTTAATGCAATGTAGAGAGAGGTTTAGCTTCATTAAGCATCTGGAAAATAGTAAACTTCTTCTAATGGACAATTTCCATGAATATATAAAACATTTTCCGAGCAATGCACTCGATCAAGCTGATGCTGCTTACCCGATGTTGGAAAAAGAAAACCTGAGAACAGAACTCTCTGTGCTTTATTCAAGAACAGATATGCACCACTCAAGAACCCTTATTGAAATGTTATCCATGGTGAGCGATGAAAACTTAGGATCAACATTTTCAAATACCACCACAACTACTACAAATTTTAATCTACAAACTCCGGATGACGACGTTCAGAATTAGAAGCATGTATCTCCGCCTTGCATGAAGGCCATTAACCGATGCTGTTCAATAGAGAGTCTCTAAATGAGTATGGTAACAGATACCAGATTTTCATGGAAAAAGTAAATTGAACCACTATTCGATATCTAAAAATCCGAGAGAAACCAAATCTCATTCTTTACTATAGGAAAATCAGCAAACTTTCCAGTAATATAGTATATTATTATACTATATATTATATATATATATATCATATATATATTATTATATATATATATATATATACATATATACTATATATATACTATATATATATATATATACTAGTATATTTATATATATTATATTTATATTCCGTGCACCCAGCATCTCTCATGAAACGAGGTGAACGATTATTTTACAATTCAGTACCATTTAACACAACGCACTGAAATGTTGGACCGGAGATAACGAAAGAAGCTTCGAAGACTTTGACTTAAGAAGAAATGAAATAATGCCTTAATCTGTTTTCGGTCCTAATTAACAAATCTATATTAATATATATATATATATATATATACTATATATATACTATATATATATAGTATATATATATTAATAATATATATATATATATATATACTATACTATATATATAAGATATACTATATATATATATATAATACTAATATATCAATATATATCATATATATTTATATACTATATATATATATATATATATATATATATATATATTATATTAAATATATATATATAATATATATATATTATATAATTACTAATATATATAATATATTTAGCGCGTATAGTAGAAGTAATAATGAACATTTATTTATTTTTATTGTCTTTCTCGATATTCAATCAATTGAAAAAGTTGAAAAAGTGATAAATTATTCTCATTTAAATTACTTTTGTTTTTAAGTATATTATAAGGTTTTCATCGAAAAAACGTTGGATCAAGTAGATTATATTATTAAAGAATAATGTAACTTCCGAAATAAAAGTTAATAGAAATAACTACTTTCTAAGAATTAATCGGAGAATGTAAATAATTAAAGAGGAAAAATAGTTACCCACTAAACATAATTCTACAATAGCATTTTATGACTAGTATAAGTTATCCTTGTATTCAATTTATATCTATATATTATTTTGGAGTCTGTCGGAAACTTTATTGGCGTTTCAATATTCTTTTCTATGTCAATATTAACAATTTTTAAAAGTAATTTGTAGTTAAAGCTTTTTTATTTTGTTGCTACACTACAAAAATATTCCCAACAATAAATTAATGTGTTGAAAATATATTTAACATATTTTTGCTTATTTAATTAATTAAGATTAATCATATAGAATATTGTTGGTATTAATCAACTATTTTGTAAAGAACTTTAAAAAACGGTATTAGTCTTTCTTCTATTATATCCAGGAGTTTAACCCACGTTCATAACTCATCCACTTCCTTACAAGCTGAACTGAATTCCTCTCTCTCTCTCTACTCTCCCTCATCTCTACTCTCTCTCTCTCCTCTCTCTTCATCTCTCTCTCCTCTCTCCTCCTCTCTCTCTTCTCTCTCTTCTCTCTCTCCTCTCCTCTCTCTCTCTCTCTCCTCTCTACTCTCTCTCTCTCTCTCTCTCTCTCGTCTCTCTCTCTCTCTCTCGTCTTCTCGTCTCTCTCTCTCTCTCTCTCTCTCTCTCTCTAATACAATAATGAATAATAATAATAATAATAGATAATAATAATAAATAATTAATAGTAAGATAATAATAAATAATAATAATAATATAATAATAGTTAATAATAAATAATAATAATAATATAATAAATTAATAATAATGAATAATCAATATAAATAATAATAATAATGAGTAATAGATATAATAAAATAAATAAATAATAAATAATCCGATAATAATAGATAAATAATAATAATAATAATAAGTAATAATTAATAATAAATAATAGATAAATAATAATATCAATAATAATAATGATAATTCAATAATCAATAATAATCAATAATTAATAATTATAATCAATAGATAATAGATAATAGATAATAAATAATAATAATAATAATAATAAAAATAAATAATAATAATAATAATAATGAATTATTAATCAATCAATGGATAATAATAAATATAGTAAAATTAATAATACATAATAATAATAATAATAATAATAATAATCAATAGTAAATAATAACTCACATAATGAATAATGAATAAACCACCGGCGATATGGAGCTCCACTCTACCCATGATAAGCGGCGGAGTTACCTTGTAGTGGGCTGTGGTTAATTTGACTGGACATGTTGCCTGGAGACTGTGCGAGCAGAGCTCGACGAACTTGGGGGCTAGTACATGTCCCGAGGAAAGAGACCAAATCACCAGTCCAGAAAAAATAAGCGCGACAGGCCCTAGCCAACGCCGGCGGTGGACTGTTGTGGCTCAGAGACCGCCTTAGTGAGCCTCGAACCAGGGACGGATCTTTCTCCGGTTCGTGTGACCAGGCATGAAAAATGGACTAACGAAACTCGACTGACACGAAGGATAAGTTCCGTATAGGAACTATTAATGCTAGTACAATGAGGGAAAAGGCAGGAGAGTTGTTGCGATTTTATGATGAAGGAGAGGACACTGGATGTTTTTGGTGTCTGCGAGACGAGGGTGAAGGGTGAGGGGAGGAGGAGAATACATGATGCATACCAAAAACTGATGTATACAAGGGGAAGAGATGACGGAGAGAAAGTATGGGTGGCATTGTTCCTGACCCGGATTTTGGCAGATAGAGTAGAGAAATAGTTTTAAAAAAAGTAGAGAAATAATTCGCTATAGCAGCTGAGGCTGAAAAGGAAAGACCGTCGTGGCATAATTAACAGGGTTTATGCACCACACCCAAGGCAAGACCACAGGAAGAAAACGAATGTTTTTATGAACACGTTGGCAAAATGTGTATGACGGACAAATGAATACTGAAAAGTGACGAAATTGTCATGGGACTTGAATGCGCACAAGGAAGGGAAGAAAGGCTACCGACGATGCAAATGGCAGAGGCGTTGCGAATAGGGGAAAGGAAACGCGGAGGGGAGGAGAGTTGTTGATTTTGCCGGTAAGCAATAGAGTGCAAGTGAGGAAAATACGAATACATTTAGCGCATAGGGACTCACATAGAGAGCCTAATACAGAGCAATAGATTATTGAGCATCTACCACAGATAAGTCATGCATTCGGAACCTCTATCCACTAATTAACAACAGGAACAGGTGGTAAGAGACGTGAAAAGTATTCCAACAATCAGTGTCGCTTGATTCGGACCACCGTTTGGTGGTGGGGATATTAAATCTCAAAACCCCCGTTACCAACGAACAGATGGTTACAGACGGGAGAGCGATAGCCAGTGGAGAGCAATTAAAGGAAGGATGAAGTGACAAAGGGTTTTGTTTTATAGAAAGAGTTTTTTGTGTGTCTGCATGATTGGGAGATCAGAGTTTTGATGTTTGCTGAACTTACTCCATGTTGGTGGTCTATTCAAAAGAAAAACAGTGATTTGGCTTTTGACTTTGAACAAGTATGAAAAAAAGGACTAAAATCTAATCCTGGTCAAAGGAAAAAAATAAAAGTTAGTGCAAAGGCTCAAGAAAACGAAGGTCAATCTGACTTAAAAGACATAGAGATGGAACGTGAAAGCCAACTGAAAAAAACAGTTTTTAGGTATTTGGGAATTGATATTGGGACTTTCGAAGGAATGAAAGAAGAAATTTATTATAGGGTATGGGAGTGGGGAAGAGGGTTAGGTACTACGTAGTCTTACTAAGGAAGACAAAAATGAATTTGTTTCAATGCATATTTGTAGCCAAACTGTTGTTCACTTTTAATTGTGAAAAGTGGGCATTAAATTCTAAAGATGGAAAAAAAAATTGAGGGTTTAGGAAAAGGAGACTTACGTGAAATTTCTGGTGTAAGTAAATGTTAACTAAAAGAAATGTAAGGATTAAAAGAAAGATAATGCAAAAGGAAATAATAAGAAATACTGAACCAAGGAAATAAGGAAGTAAATGAAAATAATTGGAAATGAGAAGATCAAGAGGTAGAGATGAGGTGGTTGGAGGCGTACTTAAAATGAATGATAATAATTGACTAAAACCTAAATGGGGTGACGTGATGTGAATAAAGGACATATTAAAAGAGGAATGGAAATTAGGAAGAATGAAGGAACTAGATTGACAGCATATATTTCGCTCGAAGGAGAGTATAAACTGAAGCATTCCTTCAGAGTTAAAATTACTTAAAACAAATATGATGAAATACAATTAAATACAACATTCCGGAAGAATACATTCAACCTGAGCAATCCATAATCTACAGCTGACCGTCACATCAATCTGCCACCATTTACATGGGAGACTGTGGTGAATATATATACTATATATATATATATATATATATATATTATAATATATATATAATATATATATTATATAAATATATATATATAATATATAAATATACGCGTGAAGCTCTAGGATGGAGCGAGTTTCTCACTATAGGTTTAAACGGGGGCGTAAGGCTGGGCTTTCTTTTCGACTTGTGTCATACTCTTCTACGACTTTTTCTGTTTTCCGGTGCATGTCCTAATGCCCTTACCATCCCAGTCTTGGGAAAAGAAGGTGGGATAATGATGAATATATATATATATATATTATATATATATATATTATTTATATATATATATATATTAATATATATATAATATATATATATATATATATATATATATATATATATATATATATTATATTTTATATTATATATATATATATATATATATATATATAATATTAATATATATATATATATATATATATATATATATATATATATTATATATATATATATATATATATATATTATAATATATATATATATATATATATATATATATATATAATATATACTAAATATTGTTCTAGAACAAATGATCGCTTCCAAGTGTTCCAATCATCTAGTATAAATATGTAATTTAAAATGAAGAAAAGCCAAATGCATGGATTATTTAGATTTGAAATATTTCGAACTCTTTGAATATGTATAAAAAATTAAATAGTTTGAAATAATAATAAGAACCATAATTCGAGTATATAAATAAGTATTGAATAGTAATAAGAAACCATATACGATTTAGACACCGTTAAAAACAGAATAAAAATGATACAAACAAAATTTAAAATTTCTGAAGAGGCAAGAAATAACAAATAATAAGAGGAGTGCAGGTTCACTAATTTATTTACTGAAGCATTAGAGGAATATTCAGAAACTAAACCTGGGGGTAGATATGGGTAAGATTCTTTAGATTTAAGATAAATTTGCTGATAATAATAGAAAGTAGTATAAGAAAATGAAGGAATTAGATTAATATCTTATTATATTCAAATTTTAGATAAATAACTGTATTTGAATCGCTGGATTAGACAACGTCTTAGACAAGACAAGAGAAAAGTAATGTTCGTAATCTCATAACCCTACAACAAATAATAGTTAACAACTCTATGGTAGAACAAGTAGCTTACTTCGCAACTATATACTAAAAGCAAAAACAGTATACAAATAAATAAAAACTAAAAATTACTGAATTCAGCTTAGTTCAATATGGATTGAATCAACATGTCCGTGTGATAAATATATTTGAGCTGAAAGACTTGAACCTTAAATGATAGAAAATAATACAAAGGACTTAAATGATAGAATATTACAAATCTAAAGTAAAAACTATGAAAAAATATGGAGAGACCAGGTTGGAATAACGCGTAGGAATAGAAAAATTTATCAACTGAATAAAACAAAATAAAAATATATAACAAACAAGAGAAATGTAGATGGACATGTCATATAATTACAAAAAATGGCTATAAATATGATAAAAATAGGTAGTAAATTAAGATAAAAATGTGGACAACTAAAATTAGAATAGCTGCTCAAGGAACTATTTCTTGAGCGACAATGGTTTTCGATGTTTAGTCCTTGAGGTTATATACCCATGCTAATAGAAACTTCTTCCATTTGGCCTCTAAAATCGTTCTCCCAGAGCTTTCTTGGAGTCGCGTTTCTAGGTCACAAAAAGTTTCCGATGCTGGGTCCCAGGAGTTTATTCAAGCAAAAAAAATTAAAGGACCGGGTTGCTAGCCCGGTCGCCCTAGAACCGTGACAAGAAAGTCTTCTTATGTCCCGACTGCGTCAAATATCTATTCTTCTTATAATACCATTCCTATCTATTGTTTTAAACTTTATTCCACTTAATAATGCTGTTTTAAATTTTCCAATAAGCAAGGGTCAGGGTGGGTTTACTTTCCATTTATTTTAATTTTTATTTGTCAAAGAATTCAGGAATAAAATTTTGTTACTGCTCCTGTAGGTTAATAATAGATTTTAATTTTGCATTTGTTTTTCTTGAATTGGTTTTATTTCTTACTTACAGACTCTTGAATAAAGTTTTTTAAATATGTCCATCTTCTCTTCACAAATAAGAAAACTCCTGTAATTGTTGGTTCCGTTTCTATTTTTATTCTTCATTTTCTTCTCTTTCCTTTTTTTAATACGTTCCAACGCACGACAAACAGTCAGATCATATATATATATATATATATATAATATATATATATATATATATTATATATATATATATATATTATATTATTAATTATATATATAATATTATATATATATATATATAATATATATATATATATTATATTATATAACTGTATATATATATTATATATATATGAAATATATATATAAAACGCTGTTAAAGGCTTGGAGTGAAATCTTTTTATATAAGCGGATTACAAATGTTTTTTTCTTTTCCTCGGAACGATCAACATTTTTTTTCTTTTTGTACAAAATATTTACTTTTTCTTTCTTTTTTAACAAAGATAAATAAGAGGCTTTTTTCCCTTCATCTTTCCCTTGTATTTCTTTTTGAGTTTTTGTTTTATTATAAACATAACCCCCCCCGTTCCATAAGTTAATTACGCCACTTTACTATATATATATATATATATATATATATATATATATATATATATATATATATATATATATATATATATATATATATATATATATATATATTATATAGGGAGTGAGAATGGGATGGATAGATAGATAGATAGATAGATAGATAGATAGATAGATAGATAGATAGATAGATAGATAGATAGATAGATAGATAGATAGATAGATAGATAGATAGATAGATAGATAGATAGATAGATAGATAGATAGATATATAGATAGATAGATCCCATGCCGAACGCAACTTCCTCAGATGGTCGCAGACGTGAGCTTTAAAGAGAGGAAGAGTGAATACTTCAAGAAAAACAATTGATGAAAAGCAGTTCCATTGAACAAATGTGGCTGGAAAGAAGGAGACAAAACAACTGCCGAGACTTCACTTTTCAATACTCACATAATATTCATGTGAGAGAAAGGCACCTCATGTGCTACGATGGTAAACTAATGGTGGAGAAATGCGAGAGGCCAACTCCCTAGAGCACCTACAGTTGTAATACCTACAGGAAAGAGATAGTGTACAAAAGTCACCTCGCAGATAAAGAGGGTCAAGGGCATTTGAAAGTAAGCGACAGTTTATTAGTTTCTTAGCCTTAGCCTCAACCCTTACCAAAAGAATGATGAAACCGGAGCAACCGCAAATGTGAGAACAGTACTCTATACAAGGGCAGATAAGACCCTCATATAACTGTAGTAACTGAGCAGAAGGAAAAAATTCCCGAAATCTGAACAGAATCCCAGCTTCTTTGAGGCAGCCTTGGCAATCATTGTGATATGAGGTTTCCAGGACGATTTGATGTTTATGTTCAATCCAAGAATGCTTATGGTGTTCGCTAGTAGTAAGACGTTAGGGTCTCTGAAGGAGATAGGAAAGTTGGGAGGTGTTTTTGAGAGGGAGATGTGAAGAAGTTAAATTTTTAAAGGGGTGAATTTCACAAGATTGTTGTGACCCCACAGAGACATACCATCCATATTAGCAAGAATTGAATCGGAAAGCAGAAGACGAGAAGGAAATCCAGATGCAAAAGAGGGTGCAAATTTGAAATAAGTAGAAGAATGGAAAGTTGAATAATCGGTGTAAGAATGAACAGAGGTAGAAACGTGCAGCTAAGAAAATCGTTGATGAAAAGTAAGAATAAAGTTGGAGATAGAACAGAATCAATCTTGAGGAACACCACAATTAACATGATGGAATGATGGTCGCTCCATTGACAAAAACCGAAATAGAACGAATTGAAAGAAAACTAGACATGAGTAATCAAAGAGAGAAGGAGGAAACCCAAAAGTAAAGGAGCTTAGCGAGTTGCGACACGCGCCATACCCGGTCAAAAGCTTCGATAATGTCAAGCGTCAAGCCAACAAGACTCCATATAATCTTAAGCGGTGCGCAGCAGACTATAGAATCAGTGAGATCTGAAAGAGGGAAGGAAGGAATTCCAGATGATCCAGAAAATGAGAATTAAGGAGAGTTTCAAAGATTTTAGACAGAATACAAGTGAGCCATAGAACGATAGTTAGAAGGATCACAGTGGCTATCCTTTTTCGGGATAGACTTAACGTATTCGAGTTTCCAGCACCGAGGAAAAGTATTAGTATTAAGGAATAGGGAGTAGAACTAAACGAGGACAGGCCCCAGCTCAGAAGCACACTCCCTCAAAACACGGTGCGGAATGCCATTAGGGCCAGTTGTTCATTGAACTCAGGATCCCGTGCATCCGATCGTGAGTAATGACAGGTAGAGTCATGAGACGCCTGACAGGAGAAGTAGT